>NNCF01126529.1:130858-143861 GCA_002313205.1 Laupala kohalensis
CCCTCCTGAACTACAACTCAAAACTCAAAATATCAACACATCTCAAAACATTAACCTTTTTGTGGGGCTTCAAGGGCTCGTCAACAGCAAGGTTATTAGAGCCCATTCCAGACATTACACATCATTACAAAAATAAAAATGAAATAAAAAAGGAGGAAAATGAATGATACCTTAGCGTCGGGACCGAAAAGAACAAGAGGTGACCAAGGAAGGTCAGAAAAGAGAAAGGAAGGAGCCTTTCACGAGTAAGTGGAAGTAATGCCAGACTCAGCTCGGGGCCCCGTGTTTGGCAAACACGTACTTACTAGATGTAAGTCCCCTGGGGGGTGTATTGCTCTCCTGAACAACTGTTAGGGAGGGGATTTTTTATCCTTTTTATGCTGACTTCAGTTTATAGCTTATTTCCTTTAACGTTTTGGGGGGAAATTATTATTATTAATTTGTAAATTATAATTTTAAATAGGTGTTTTCGGCATGTACCATTTAATTTGCAAGAAACCCCATGCCAATCGGTTCGCGCATTCATGAGTTATTACCGACCTTGTCTAAAGAGAGTTTTCCCACCTCGTGGAGTACACCTGTAGCTCTGGTTGTATGGGTCCTATTGACTTCAGATTCAGTGTCTCCCTTCAAACACCCCCTAAATTTGGCGACCGTACTCCGTCTCTGTGGTTAACCGTACTCTTCCCTAAAACAGAGGTATATAGTTACTGATTTGGCCGGTGATGGCGCCACAAACCTTCCCTAGTTATGGGTAAGTATCCTGTAGAAGCACCAGTAGTTTGGTTCTCAGCTTACTATTTACCATCTAGAACGTAGAGCATCTCTTGCTCCTTGATGTCTATAAACATTACATATGGTCATTTTTCTATATTTCTTGTACGAATATTTTTTTAATTTATTCCGAAGCCACTGCGATGTAAATTGTCTTATTTTTTTGCAGAAGTAGCATCTACACTACAATTAGCATGTCACATACAATTTTCTACGAGCTGCACTACTTAATTACCTTCATATTTCTTGTTTTCTTTGCAGTAATTTACGCTATGGTCAACACACAATCACATTGTAATATCAATAACTCTTCCAATTTTTAACTAATTTCCGCCAACTTTTTACCACTGCCTTGGGAGAGATTGGAGAAAATATTCCATGTGGAATCACTTAACCAGACCTAGCAGGGCCCGTTTCCATGTCATTTAAATTTCGTAGTAAGGGGCGCCATTTTGTTACGAAGTTTGACACTCGTTTTTCGAATTTTCACACACAAACTTAAAATCACTTTGTCTTTCAATTGGCATACAACTGCATTCTGAAAGCGCTCTTATATTACACTTTCCAAGGTACTCACACGGAGCTCAATAGCACGGGTCAATATACTGTTACTGTTGGGTGAGAGGTGGTTTTTTTGGAAAACAGCGGGCTACACAGGATCACTTTGTTGCGTTGTCATCCACCATTTCATCAGTGTTTCTATAGAGAGAAAACCTTGTGGCCATCTCCTTTGACTTGGAAAACGCATATGACACCACCTGGAGGTATGGAATCCTACGCACATTGCATTCGTGGCGTTTTCGAGGTGGTCTTCCTCTGTTCCTATCTCAACGGTGTTTTACCTTGGTAATCAGTTGTCATCTAGTCATCCTTTGGAAAACTGTGTCCCACGGAGCTCAATCCTGAACGTCACTATTTTCTATAACCGTAAAAAGTATTGCGTCAGTGTTTCGAGAACTGGTACATTCGTCTCTCTTCATTGACGACTTCGCCCAGCAGCATCTGTGATCGAGAGGCAACTCCAATTGGTTTTAAACCCTTTACACGAGTGGAGTATGTCTAACGGATTTAGTTTTTCTGTGTCCAAGTCGTTCTGTATGCATTTCTGTATGATATACCATGCTCGCAATGATCTAGATCATTTTCTTGGTGGCCAACGTCTTCCTTTCGTTGATTCCGCAAAGTTTCTGGCTCTCACGTTCGACCGTACACTAACTTGGCGCAATCACATACGTAAACTCCAATCCCGTTGTAACCTATCCCTGAACCCAAATGCATCATCATACCTCACACCGCACTTGCCTTCTTCGCCTGTACAGAAGTCTTGTTTGGTCAGTATTAGATTATGGCAGAATTGTATATTCCTTCACATCACCATCTACACTCAGGTCCCTTAACAACATTCTTAATGCAGGAGTTCGCATTGCAACTGGTGCCTTCTGCAGTTGTCGAATAGATTGCTTACTGGTAGAAGCTGGCGAACCATCCCTCAGCAGAAGATGCAATATTTTATTTGGATCTTCCAAAGTGAAACTGATGGGGGTTTCAGATCCTATTTGCCATCACATCCACTCCTCCAAATTTTGTTCATCTTACACTGCAAGACCTTCGTTACCTTGCCCAGCGGGTGTCCACTTGAAAAATCTGCTGGAGAAAAATGCTACCTCGTTCGGTGAAATATCCACATTCTCTTACTCCACCTAATACCGACTTTCTAAACTTTCAAAGCAGGACACTGTGTACCAGCAGTGCAGAAGAATGAAAGCTATGCATTTCGATGATACGTTCATCTACACTGATGGTTTATCCATGAATGATTCTGTGGGTGCCTTTTTGCTCTGCTATAGTGGCACTCGTTCTTTTCGCCTCCATTCGTTTTGCAGCATGTACACTGCGGAGAAATATACAATCCTTGAGGCGCTGAAGTTCATTCAGCTATCTTCAATACGGCGTGAGGTTCTATACAGTGACTGTTAGTGCTCTATGGTCAGTATCTTCACCGTATGCTTCTGACATCCTTACACTGACTATTCAGAATCTAATAAGCCGTCTAGCAGTTCAAAATTTTGAAATAGTCCCGTGCGAACAGATGTGAAGAAGTAATCTTTGTATTGGCCACTGGTATCCTATCCATTATCATCTCTTACGCGTTGAACCTCTACCCATCTGTGAGACTTGCAACACAATACTTACTGTGGAACACTTTCTTTTGGAATGTCTCAAATATAGTACGAGCCGACGGAGACACAATCTACCCAACAGTTTGGACATTATTCTTGGACAAAATGAACAGAGTTTGATATGCCTTTTTAGATTCCTTCAGAAATGTGGCCTTTGGCTCAGTATCTACATTTGTCATTACTTAAATTTACAAATGGATCACGGCTACTCCCACAAGTTCAAGTTTACATCCTTCATTCTTTTTCCTTTTCTTTAAATTTGCATGTCCATTCTTGAAATTTACGTTTTTGTTTTGTTTTTTTATAATGTTTTACAGAACTATAGTTTTTCTTTTCCACTCCTGTGTGTGTTTAGAGGGTTTTTGTGGGTATGGTCAAGTCATTCGGCGAGTCCCACACGGGGGAAAGTCATGTTGACTGTACCTAGTGCGTAACAGCATTTTCCCTTCCTCAAAAATGTGAGGTCTCTAATGACCTCGGTGTTGGCGAGCCCTAAAGCCCCAATAAAAAAGATACAATTTTGAAAGTTATCACTTACAATTGATCTAGTTTTATATTTTATACCTTATGTACTTCGCAAATTAGGATTTTGATGTAACAATGAACTTTCCACAGGTCCTAATACATTTACTGAAAATGAAACTATTGCAAAATATGAAATTATGGATGGTGCTCCAGTTCGAGGAGAGAGTATTCCCATTCGAGTGTTTTTGGCTGGTTATGACCTCACACCTACTATGAGAGATATAAACAAGAAATTTTCTGTTCGCTATTACCTGAATCTTGTGCTGATGGATGAAGAGGATCGTCGCTATTTTAAACAACAGGTTTTTTAAAGAAATTAATTGAGAATACTGTACTACGACTATGCGATTGTGAATTATATTAATTATTTGAATTTCTGTTTAGGAAATAACATTGTGGCGTAAAGGGGAAAAAAGCCGTAAGAATTTACAGACCTGCAGCGCATCACCACAAATGCCACACCTTGTTCACGGAGATGATGCACCTCCAAGTCATCATGAAGGGGATAAACACCATGCCATAGAAGATATGAAGAGGGAAGATGAAGATGATAATGTTGATAATATTGTAGCTGGAGTTCTGGATGGTACAAAAGAAGTGTGCCAGTGAACCAGAACACGAGAATATTGATCAATGTATCAGTGATGGTGTAAGTGGGCGTTTTAGGCATAAATCTTGCATTGTTGTTTGCTTGTTTTGTAATTTACTTGAAGGGAAATTTCTAGGTTTGGGATCATGTTTGTACAGAAGTCTAGAATTTCTAATAATTCGGTAGTGAAGATACAGTTTTGATACTGTTAAAACCCTTTTATCCTTCAGGGCTATGTAATTTTCATACATAAATAATTGTTTTTTTATAAATGTCAGTAAAATATGAGTATTTTAATAGCCCATCTTTTTCGTTGCAAACCATTGGGAATGGTTGATGTTCATATTTGTTCATGTCCATAACTTTATTAATATAGTTTCGGTATCCCTTATTTGAAATGCTGTTTGAAATTAGTTTAGATATTCTGGTTTATGGACAGACTTGTCCTAAGAATGCTTAATAAGAGCAGACAAAGTAATTTCCATTTTAACTGTCCTAGATATACTCTGTGATTCAATGTACTATTAATAACTGCTCTGTCATCACAATATTTTTGATGTAGGTTTTGTAACAGTTCTTTCATTATGAATGATAGTTCATAAATATATCATATAAGTGTCAAAAATTGTTTAATTACTTATTTTGTGTGTTATATTACATGATTAATACTTCATAGTTACAGAATTCCTGAAATTATGTTTTACGAGTTATTTACAAATAACTCTGTGGGGGACAGACTTCGTAATATTATATTTTCAGTTCAGTGATTTGCATTGTTGCTTCCAATGTATACCTTTCTGCCAGATTATAATTTATTAGTAAAGCTATTAAATATTACTTCTCTTATTGTTTTGTATCAATATTATTCAAGTACATGTGTACCTAGCATAATCTGCATAACATATTAAAATGTATTGTTTATTGTACAAAGAAATTTGTTTGATTTTTTAAATTATTTGTTTCCTTGAATGTTTTAAATGTGGTTTGTCAGGAAGAATATGGCAACATTCATTCTGGAAATGCTACATCTAATAAAGTGCAATGTGTTATGTAAGTGGAGTCATAAATAAATAGTTACCTTTTTATTGAAATTATCTGAATTTTGTTTGCAATGCAACTTCCTTTATATTGATCGTCAAAAACAGTTAAAACTGCGTATAACCATGTGGAGAACAAGGATCTTGTTCATTTACCAGAAGCAAATAGACCTTCCCATTAAATTTCGATGTTCATTTACCAGAAGCAAATAGACCTTCCCATTAAATTTCGATGGTAAAGCCGGAAGGCAGTAGTAGGATGCAACATTCCTGCTCCCCAAAACATAACCATGACATTGTAAGGAACAAATTACGTAGCTATTTTTCATAATGCCTATAGAGTAGTTTTTTGTATTTTTTCAATGGTTAAATAGAAAAGCTATATTTTTTAAATTGATCACAACTATTAAAGCCATTCAAGATCCGAGATCATTACAAAAATAATTAGTGCAGGATAGCGGGTAACCAGAAAACCCAGGAAAAGTCGCGGAATTTTCCGTTTCTCGAAAAGTAAGATAATTTTCTTAGTACTCAGGGAAAAAATTGAAAGCGATTACAAAGATCGTCCAATTAAAAAATACTCCACAAATTCTATAAAATAATAGTTTTTTCTGTTATATTTAAAGCGGCTTGCTCAAACCCAATAATCCTCCCGTGAGTTCTTGTATTGAAAGGTGGAATAGCTGCCTCACTGATGGCGAAAGTAACCACTTGTTACTTTTAAGTCTTGATGGGACGTGATAAGAGGTATGTAATACAGTTCCAGTCGCGGAGCTGTCTGTGGTAGTGATTCCGCAGCAGCGGTGAAGCAGTTCCACCTAACAAGTCCATTGCACGAGACACTTTCGGTTCCGCTGAAATCTTCCGTTGTAACGAGTGTGTCCTTATTTATATTTTAACAATATAACGGATTGCAACGTGAGTTTTTTTCTAAATAAATAAACTTTGTCAAAAAAGCAGTTGCAAACTGCATATGACCACGTGGGAGATAATAGAATAACGTAATCTCCGGAAGCAAGGGAGGGACCATCCTATCAATTCCAATCAAGGGTCCAAGGGCAGTAGCGGATTTAATATTTATAAAAGAAATTATTTATTAAATTCGTAGTTCTTCGAAAATGAATTGTTGATATGTGCAGTAAAAATTCGAGATTAATGAAACAAAATTAATGTCATTCTTGCCCATGCAAAATCTGCCACCAGAGAGAAACCCGGGTCAGGATAATGTACTACAGAGATAATGTACACAACCGTGCCAAGGTAGCGTACAGTTAGGAATAAAGTATATATAAAAATGATTAATAACACATGAAAATGGTAATTTAATCTGTATCTAGAATACTATAACAATTACGTGATAAAATATAAAAGGAATCAACATCACTTACATCATCCGAAGTTATATGTAACACAATATTTGTTCGGAAACAAACTAATTACCTTCTATTTTATTAAAATCGGTAAATTATTTCGCATTATAGAAGCAATAGCGCATCAGGAATCTTTTAAACGCGGATTTGAAGAAATTCAGTTTATTTATATATATTATGTTGTAGCGCTTTCCTTAGTAAATAAAAAACCTTACTCTTTTCCTTATGATAAATCGTGGATTGGAGAGTTATATGACCTATTTGGGCATTACGGGAGTCGGGACTTCTTAATGTAGTGAAAGAACNCATTACGGGAGTCGGGACTTCTTAATGTAGTGAAAGAACTTAGTGAAATCACAAAAAAAATTTATTACGATTGATAAATTGCAAATCATTTATATTTTACCTAAAAGAAATCGCTTGCACATCCACACAATTACGTTCCCCTCCAAAATTCACAAGTCGCTGAAGCGCATTGTCACTTTTTTATAAAGTCTTTGAATGGCGTGGGATTACCAAATCACCTTGCGACACAATTCTTTAATTGCAGCTTATTTAGTGGTTCGTTCATTCACTGTTATGATCAGTATCCAATATGGCAACATATCAAACCAGAATGGATCTCACCAGAGCAGATCTACAGGTCTGAAAAAGAGGACTGTCCGTTTCTGTCTGGCAGCGTCTCTGCGACCTTTGAAAAGTCCCGTGGCGTCTCCTCGACAACGTCCTACCATGCCTCGTTCGTCCGGATCAGCTGGTGAACCTCGGCGTGAATATTTGCGTCAAGGTGAGGTTCATTCGTCGAGCCATTGTGTGTCGGTGCTACGCTACAGTCCCAATCGGTTGCGTCGGCGTACTTTCGAGCACGAGGTATTGCTATCGAACAGTCCTTGTGCTGGAAATGATAGATAATTCTCTAACGATCTGTTGCTGAGATCATTCAAGCTAATGCGATTCGCAGCACAGGAGCATTAGAATTGATAATATAATAACTGGTGGGTGTTTATAAACAAGTCGTAAACTAAAACGTCTCCTAAATCACACGATGTCTTTTCGCTGACTAGCCCCTCACACGTGACTGTCGCAATCTGATCTGAATCTGAATAAATCTGACATTCGTTTCCGTTTTAACACGTGCTTTTATAAGCTCGCTCCCCCTCAGCCTTGTCAACCGCTCTCGTTCGAAATTCTCAATGATGAGTCTTGAAGTCGCCGTTGTACATTCATTGATACCCTGATTAGTTCGGTGTTTAAATTAGACCCATGGCCCGATGCTTGCTAACTGCCTTAATCGCATTCATTCCCACGCATTGTGAACACCTGCAATGATTCAACGCTTTTCCTTTTAAACGGAACTTTTATTATGACAGCGCTTCCCTCCCCATACTCCTTCATTCAAACCCGTGGATCTTTCTAGAACAATTTAAATTGTTTGTTAATGTTCTACCACTCAGTGATATTTCCGTTTGTAGCTTTTGATTGACAGCTCCAGAGTACTGGTTCTTTGTGTTCACTTCTGACCGTTCATACTCAACGTCTCATACTTCCATAACTAGATATAAATGATAAATCAAGCATCAATTGCTTGATTGTGCTTTTAATTAATAATTCCTAATTGGAAGTCACGATACGTTTTGAAGGGAATTAAACAAAATTATGGACCTTTTCTTTTTGCAGAGTGGCTGACACGCGGGAACAATGAATTTCACGAGTGTGTTTTTCGTGAACTACACTTTCTTCTAAAGCAGGGTTGCTATTTGAACAATTTTGTCGTAGCAAACTTCACTACTTCATGAATGTATATGCAAGGGAGGGAGAATATTTTATTCTCCAAATAAAGGTGCACATGAGTTTCAGGGATGAGATGAACATATACTCCGAACATTTTCTTTTGCATTCTAAAAGTTTGAATGCTCTGAGCGGATTGACCCCGGAAGCCTGTGTCGTGAATGGGAATAAACATTAGCAAAATACACGCAGCGAGAAACGTGTCGACGTACCATGTTGGCTAAAATTCGGAATGCATTGCGCAATATGCTTAGTTTGGAATCCAGATGATCAATGTGGCAATTCCATTTGAGATTTTCCTGAACATGAAGCCCTAAAAATTTTGTTATCTTGACAGTCTTTACTTGGGGTTCCATTTATCGAAAGTGATGTTGGTGAAAGATACTGTGTTACACTATTGCGAAATGACATGGATACCGTTTTATCAGTTTTAACGATGAGACGATTTGAATGAAACCAAGACTACACGTTAGATAGACCGTTTTGCTCCTTGACATGTTTACATTGCCTGCAAAAATCACAATTTTTCAATCGGGGGTGATAGTTGATATACCGTTTACGTACAATAAAGAGTGTAGGACCTAAAATTGAACCTCGACCAACTCTGCAAGTAAGTGGCTTTGTTTCTGAAAGATAATGCTGAAATACTTTATTTTCAACATGGGACTAACACTAAATTAAACTAGAATATGAGAGTTTTTAAAGTTCGGTTGACTTGTTCCACGTTCTGTGAAGTTTTTCGAGCCTATTTATGTCTTATTACACTCGAAACAAAATACTTATAACGCTGCACTAAACAAAACACTTCAGTACAAGTACAGAATCACAAAAACACTAGAAAATAAAATAATTAGGAAATAAAAACCTAAAAATGGACAGAGCACGTTTACGAGCGTAACTTACGCTAGACGCTGGCTGGCCAACCCTCCACGTAGCGTTAAATGTTTTCCATATACCGTCATAAAGCGAAGTTTGACACTACATTTTGATTATCGCATAAGATATCAGTTTGGCCTAACTTTGATATTTTCATGGCAAGACAAACTTGATTTGACATACTTTTGAATAAGCGCGTTTCATAATTGTTTCAGTAGTTTACAAGAATAGTAAACGGAAATTTTAACAATTGTTCCAATAGTTTACGGAAATGTTAGCGCGTTGCAACGACGCGACAAAGAGACAGTTCCAAGTGGAGCAGTTGATCCTCAGACTAATTCCCGAGGCAATTCCAATTGCTACGGCCCACCTCAAGACGTGCCAAATGTACCGTTGTCGTAGCAACTACTTGCGGGTCACAGAGGCAAGTCTGCTGATTAGAGGCAACGTGCATTTACGCCACCGTTCCGAAGATAATACATAAAAATAATCGTGAATAAAAGAAGAGATAAAAGGCAATTTGTTTTTAAACAATTAGTATTGAAAGTCCAACGTCAATGAAGTACGTTCGCTAAGGTTTCTATAATTTAAAAAATGCGGGATCATCGAAACGTTTTAAAATGCATAGTTATATGTAGTTGTAGACTATGTACAAGCATCACAACAAAAAGAACTGAAAGTTGGTCTAAAATGGGTATTCTGGATTCCAACGCTTCGCAATAAAGTTTGTTCGGTAAAATGAACGAGAATATTCCAGCCTTTTCGCGCACTATTCTGAGTCAGTGACGTCAGAGGAAGCAAACGGCAAATAAGGGCGACCAATTCGCGATCGTTATCAGTGCCAAGCGGAAGCATAGCAAGGGGACGAGCTACGGATTCTGCGGTACACAATCAAATCATACAACAGCACCATATTTTACTTCGCAGCGCCAAATCTGTCGAACGTTCCGCCTGACACAATCTACAGTGTGTAGTATTATAAAATGTTTCACTAACTGGAAATAACTGTCGGGGAAAGGTTCCTGATCGGAAGCTAACGTTAACAAATTGGGAATTACTCCTACTTCGTCGACATATTCGTAAATATTGGCTCTTGGGAGTCGCAGACCTAGTCTCATGAGCGAGACAAAGTTTTCGAAGGACTACTTCCGAAGCATCTACGCATCGATATATCAAAAGACGTGGCGACGTATTCTACAAAACGAGACGTCAGCCATTTCTCACATCATCGAATGAACGGTGTGTTGCGGGGCCAACCTGGACTCCACCTCAGGGGAGAAAGGTACTGTGGACAGATGAATTCATTTTAAGGTGTCATATGGAAATATTAGCCGAACGTTTATTAGGATGAAGCAAACGATCCGTCCTGTTACAAGCGCGTGGTTCTTAAACCGAGCTCTGTGATGATGTGGGGTTGTTTGGTAGCTGTTTATATAAACAACACAGGAACGTTTCACACCATATCGAACCCCGCATATCCACCAGCACTCCTTCCTCTGCTAAGCAATCAATCAGAACTGATTAATGAAAGCTGAAGAAATAACGTACATCATTGTCGAAGTAAGATATATGATTGTATGTTAAATTGCTTGATTGTCAGTTTATCTTCCCATTGTTTAGATCAAGAATGCATTGAAGATGAACTAATTAATAATGTGATGTAACGACAGAGAATGCACAAACATTTAATATTTTAATGTAACAGGAGAAATTCCCTTTCATCCGAGCATTTGACAATTTCGAACAATACAATAAATAATATACTCCAACATTATTTACTCCTGAGCTGCTTCTGGCTGCAGAAATTGACACGCGATTGGCAATTGTTTCTGGATCTCCTCGCAAAATGTGAGCGCACTCTCTTAGTGAGAAGTCGAACTTCATTTCTTACTGGTCACGATGACCTGGGATCTATGAAAGCCACAAGGGCACTGATATTAATAGAAAATGTCTTACAAGTGTCAATATCAAGTTATCACTGTGCATGCGCATTGAGGTACCTGAAAGCTACAGGAGTCTGTCTGCTTCAGCTACATTAATTTTTTCCTTGCATCATTTAGCAAGTAATTTATTATTTTTCGAAACGGCAGCGAATGAGGTTAGCAATTTGCATTTTTGTACGGATACGATAAAGGCTACAAACTATACACGTTCTTGTCGTGAATCTACGTCCATCAGTGCACCGAATGTTTGGCAGAAAACGATATATTTTCCAACAAGATAACGCACGGTCACATACGGCGAAGATAACACAAACTATATACGAAACATGTCCCTGTTTTAGAGTAACCAGCAGCAAGTCCCGATCTCTCTCATATAGAGAATATTTGGAGAATTTTTAAGAGGACGATGGCCCAGCATCGCCATTGGCTCGCGCTAGCAGGACGTTCCGGTTTCGAGTCCCGGTCCGTTGCAATTTTCACCTGGCTGTTGACGTGGCAATTACAGGATTATCTGCGAAAGAAATGGAGAAAATTCCTAGAGACGCATAGAGCCGTTTAGTGCCGTTCATACCTAAAAGTCTTGCTGCGGTTATTCGCAGTAAAGGTGACGTTACTTCTTGGGAATCGAACCGAACATTTTTGACTTTCGTTATGCAAGGGAATACACATGCAATGTTTTCATAACTATATCTTTTGCTTCAAACCAACACAAATTCTGTTACAATGTAGTATTCTACATGTCAAATGTTAATAAAATATTTCTTTTTCATATACATTTCGGTGTTTCTGTATTTCATTTCAAGATAGTTCTTACGTGAACGAACTTCATTCATGGACGTTGTACTATAAGAATGTTGTGAATAAAGGTAACTGACAAAAAATAGTAAAACTTATTTATTTGGAAAACTGATGCTCCTTAATTTTTAATCAACTAATTTGGATGCATTGTTATTTGTGTGCATTTATGCATGTCAACTGATTTTAACTATGATATAAAGACTCTTCTTTCTTATACAGGTTTAATGAATATCGTGTTTGTTAGGACGAAGAACAAATCAAAACCCTGCTTTAGGTTATGCTTGGTCATGCAGTTGAAAAAGCATTCATATATTTATTTAACTAAAGCATTCATTTTACAATTTTAACCGAACTCGAAAATAATTTAAACTTATTGTGATGTGATAAAGAATTTAGTATATCCAATTGTTTCATGGATACTACGGAAATCTCAATCAGCGCAGTTCCTGATGTTTCTGCGACATATTGTCGCGGTTTGATGGATGTTCGACCGGGGAGGAGAGTGATAACTCAAATTTTAATTGGTAGAGCCCTTGGGACCTAAGGTCCTGCTTGGAGATATCAGAGGTAGTTACTCAGAGGTTGAATTTGCGATTGGCTAGCCTGCTCCTGGCGTTAGCTGCGATTGTGAATGAGCTCTCTCTGTTTTTCAGTTTAATCTTTCTAATTATTTTATTTTTTCGAATTTTTTGTGATTCAGTAGTTGTACTTAGATTCTAACTTTCATTGTAGTGTAAAATTCTTTGTTCTGTGTGAGTGTTAAGTGAAAAAACACTAAAAACATTTCCTAAGGTTTTCAAACCCAACGGACCATATATGAATTCATATTGTTTTCAAGTGCTTCATTCAAAGGTGTGATAAAGTTTACGTAAGTACAAACGGAATCATAAATTTAACTTCTTGGTGCATTAAAATTAATTATTTTGCTGTATTTAGATTGTCTGGTGCATATACTATCACATCATTATTAACTTAAAAATAACGTACTCTATTGTTGCACTGCTCAAGTTTCGCCGTCGTAAATTGAATTATTCCAATATTTTACCATTTGTTTCGTGATCTTTTTGTAGTTATTCATTACAATTTAACATAATATTGCCTTAGTTATTGTCGAATTAATTTA
>NNCF01126530.1:0-16647 GCA_002313205.1 Laupala kohalensis
ACTCCACCTTTTTCTGACGTCATGATTTCTGTCCTCCAATGGCAATCGATTTCTATTACCCTTGAGGTATCTCTAATAGGTCAGTCAGCCGTAGGTTTGCCAAGCCCATACTCAGTCGAAACTGAGCCCTCTGCGTGGGTATCGAAGCATTGCCTTAACGAGTTGCGACGGTATAACTCTGGAGAGAATTATCAACCGACGTCTCGTCTTGTATCTTGAAAAGCATAACTTGCTGAGTCGATCTCAGTGTGTTTTCACGAAATTCCATTCCACCCTGGATAACTTCTCTTGGAATCAGCAATTCAAGATGCTTTCGTCCGAAGACATGTCGTCGGAATATTCTTTTACATGGAGAAGGCTTATGATACTACTTGGCGTCATGGCATTTTTAACCAACTCTACGTCTGGGGATTTAGAGGACGTCGTCCTGTGACGCTACTGTCCTTTTTGGATCAGCGTTTCTTCCGCTACAGAATTGGAAGATACACCTCGTATCTTCTTCAAGAGAACGGTATTTTTCAGGACTTAGTCTTGAGTGTGACCTTTTTTTGCTGTGGCCATAGACAGCATAACGTCTGCTGTAAAAATTCCTGATTTACACACCCTTTTTGTCGACGACTTTGCTATCTTTTGTTCAACACAGTGTCACAAGTGTGGTGCGACAAATCCAACTCGTTCTCAATAGATTATACCACTGGTCGAAATCGCCTGGCTTTCGTTTCTCTGTTGAGAAAACACGCTGTGTTTTTTTCAGTAGGAGACCAAGCCTTCTGGCAGATCCTCACCTCGCCCTGGGGAACACCATTCTAAAATTTTACCCTGCTGTTATATTCTTAGGTCTAATATTTGAATTGGATTGAACATCTGGCTTATCTAAGAGCGAGAACATTAAAATCTTTGAATTTATTGAAGTGACGGTGTTGAAGGCAATGGGCCGCTGATCGCTCCTCCTTGCTCCAGTTGTATCGAGCATTCATAAGATCTCGGCTCGATTGTGGCTGCGTTGTATATAGCTCTGCTCGTGCAAACTATTTAAAGAAGTTGGATAGTGTCTAACTTGCATGAATCCGACTAGTTTCGGAAGCCTACCGCACTAGTTCCATTCCGTGTTGGCTCGCCACTCTCTGTATACAATCTCTTTACCTCCGGCGGCAACTCCTCATGCTACGACAGTTTGGCCACGTGCTAACTTTACCCGACAATCTTGTGCACAACGCGGTGTTTCATTCTACCTCTTCTACCACCCGTTTCTACAACAACAGACTGAGAGCAACCAAACCTTTTGGATGTCGCTGCCAAGAAATTTTGGAAACCTTACGAAGTACGAGTTACTTATAGAATCTTCAATTATTGATGTCAGGTTGGTTATTGTCATGTCAATTTTTTCACTAGAATCTAGATGGGTGGGTATGTTCAATATGTTTGTCATAAGTGTACGGAATTTTACCCAATTTACTGTTCCCTTAATCCTTTGAGACCTATTTGGCTTCGGTAGAATATTTGCGTTAAATGTAATTATAACTGGCGTATTATTTAATTTATTTAGGGTGTGTTGAAATAGTTGTCCATTAAAGTTTTTGAAAGCACTAAGTCCAATATATCAGGATTGAATTTCTTGTTATATGGGTTCTTGTTAATGAGTTGGTGAGTTTGGAAAATGTATTATGATATTATGTGACGTTGTTAGTACTTTGTTTTTTGCGTGCTTTATTGTTTGATTTACAACCCCAGCTGGTGTGTTTTGCATTGAGATCTCCACATACTAGCACAGGGTTTTGGCCCGATGCGGTAGTATATAATTTTCGTTAAATTGTTTGCTAGGGGGTCTGTACATACATTTGATAGTTATATTTGGTGCATTTTCCTGATTTACAGTTATTCCTATAGCTTCTTCTTGAGTATTTTGAAAATTTTGAATTTGATAATGTTGTAAGGAAGAGCGAATTATAATAGCTGTACCTCCCGAAGGTTTAGTGCTTAGTCTGTCTTTTTGATAAATATATTAGCCTACTATGTTGAACATGTTCGAGCATTTAGGTGTGTTTCTGACACCCACGCTATATCAATGTTACAATATTTTATGAAGTGCGTGAATTCTTCTTTCTGTTTTATTAGACCATTTGCATTCCAGTTTAATAAAATTAAATTTGTTTTATTTGAAAACATTTCCTATTAGGTGTAGGATTGCTTGAATAGTGGATTGTATTATTGTTTGGATCTGAGGCATAATTGCTTTTATGACTTCTGTAGTGATTTCTCTAACTAAAACTTCCTTGTTTAGTGACGTAGCGTTTGAGTAATTTGACGTTTTGCCTTGACTAGCTACCTGAGCGTACGAGGTATCACTGCGGTGAGGTGACCTCGCTTGACGGTGGTTTGGTAATGGAGGGAATTCAGTTCTGAAGTTGGGGGGTTTATATCTAATGGTGTTAGGGTTTTGTGTGATTAGAGAGGGAGGTATTCGGTTTAGTCTTAAAGCTGGACATTTCTTAAAATTTGCTAAGTGCATTCCTCGGAAATTTACACATCTTGGAGGTGTATCACTAGATTTGGAACATTTTGATAAATGATATTCTAAACATTTAACACATCTGGGCACTCTATTACAATTGTTGTGGGAGTGACTATATCGCAGGCAGTTTTTGCATTGAATGGGATTTTTAGGCTTACTCCGGTGTTTCACTTTGACCACGGCATAAAACAGTTTTTCAAGTTTGAATAAATCTGTGATGTCTGCGTTATTTTCAACCTGAATAGCACATAATGGAATAGGAATCTTATTTTTATAAATTCTAGAAGTTTTAATTACAAGGAAATTTAAGAATTTTAATTCCGACGTAACCTCGTCTTCCTCGCAGTCCGTTGGGATACCCCTTATTATAACTTCTCTAGTTTTTTGTGTTGGGTCTTTGAACGAATGGAACTCTGTTTGTTCTTTCCTACAAAAAGTTATAATCTTTCTGAAATCTTCAATAGTTGATGGTCTGATTTTAACTGATTTATTAAATAATTTTGTATCAAAAGTCTTATTAGTAATCTCTTTTAAATCATTTAACAGTAGGTTATAGTTTTCAACATTATGAATAAAAATTGGGGGAATAACTGTTTGTTTCTCATTATTTTCCTGCACTTCATTTGACACAGAATTTAACAATGCATATTTATTAGCGGTTGGAATGTTTGCAACAACGATTTCCTCCATATTTGAATCATTACTAGGTAATTGTTTTGCACTATCTGTATTTTGACGTTTACTCTGATAATTTAAGTCTTCGTAATTTTGTCTTCTTCTATTTGTAACAAACTCAACTGCAGTGCCTTCTGGCGCGCCATACCTGTTAAAAGTTTGTGGTTGCAATAAGGTTTCTTCTGTGTTGTCTCCTTGGTTGTACAGGACGTCCATGGTCTTGCGTATTACATCGCCTGCATTACATTGATCTTGGATTTGGGTCGAATTTGCATGTTGAAGATGATTATCCTCTCCTATACGACTACTGTCACTCCTAATCTTGGACGCTACCACAGCCACCCCCGATATAGGGCAGCTGTCTGTTTCACACCAGCTGTAATGTTTTAGGAATATTGAGATAAATAGATTGAATTTGTCGTTGGTGTTTTGGCAATCTTTCCATGTTTCTTCATGTAAATAATTTATAAATATGGATTGATTTGTGTCATTTATCACTCTTGAAAACTTGTAAAGGATTTTAAGTGGTTTTAGTTTATTATTAATAGTCAATACTTGAGCAAGGTGATCGCTTTATCACGCGATAAACACTTCAGAGAAATACGAGATTCCATTGTTGACGATAATTTGATCTTACAATGTTTGAGATGAACCGGAGAGGCGAGTGGGGTCGTTTATCGAGGTAATAAGGTTAAAGGAATCGATAAGATTCCTGATGCGATTAATTGGTGAATGAGCAGAGTCGGATGTACTCAGGAAATCGATGTTGAATCACCACATATAACGATAGATTTAGTAGATTTGTGTAATATGTTTTAAAACAATTTCGAAATTCCGAAAAAATATGTCAAGATCTGATTGAGGTCTATAAATACACAAAACAACAATACCGGTGTCGGTCAGATTAACTGCAGAAAATTCGAACACACTATCTACGCAGAAGTTCTCGTAGCCTGGCAGTGGAGATGATAAAATATTACGAACGTAGATACACGTACCCCCTTGGGGACATTTTCCTTTAAAATTTTGCCGACAGTATTAACTTGCTAAATAATAATTAGAAATAGCAGTATCGTTGATTTTTTAAATTGAAAGCCAATGTTCTGTGAGGCATAGCAAATAGAATAGATTTTCGTGAACCAGAATTTCAATATCTGTCAATTTCTTTGAAAGGGATTGGACATTATGATGAAATATAATTATTTTATTTTCGCAAAGAGTTTGTGACTCACGAGAAATGGAATCGACGTTAGATTGTTGAGGGGAATTTGAATTTGATGCAACTTCTATTTCCGGATCAAGCCCGCACACTGCACCTGAACGCGATTGTCATGGGGGCGGCAGGAGACGTGCATGGAGGAACAGGTGAGGACGTGAGAGATGAGGAAGCAGTAGGTGAAAGAACGGGGACAGGAGAAGAAATGGGTGTGGAGATAGGAGATGGTGATGAGGTAGGAGGAGAGGGAGGTGATGGAGGAGATGAGGTAGGAGCGGAAGGAAGTGTAGGAGTGGGTAAAGGGGCAGGTGGATGATGTGAAGCTAGGAGAGAACATACGTGATGTTTCCCAGATGTAAACCGTGCTGTGTATTCCTTGGCAGTTAGGTGTGGTTGCAAATCAAAAAATGTGATTTTTGTGTGTGACAGGTGATGTTTTACGGACATGTTTGCCAGGTTAATTTCGTGGTTTATTTTGGGAACGTTGAAGCGTGGAGGCAGGCTAGAGAGCACTATGTTTGTGTTTTTAGTTTTTGTCGATGTTCAGACGCGTTGAAATGACCACCCAAGTTAATATCGTTCTGCCCACCTATGATGATTACTGTGTCCCGCTCTGTGAGATTTTTATTGTAGGTGTCCAGTTCTCGAATAACTTCAGCCAAACGAGCGTTTGGCTTAAAGATACCGGAGACTGAGAACTGGCTAGGAAGCAATACACGCGAAACGGAGGACATCTGACGACCGTGCGAATCAGCTAATATGAGCAAGTTTGATTTCTGCGTGGAAGTGTTGGCTTCATCTCTGGGTAGCACTACTTTACGTGGTTTTGGGTGGCTGTGCTTACCAGTGCGTGGTTTGTGAACAGGTTTGGGTACTGGACGGGAGGGGATGAAACGAGTACGTAAGGCAGGAAACAGGGACATGTCATCTAACACACTAATGTATATACTGAGTGAATAGTTGGGGTGGTGCATGTATCGTTGGTGTAACCGGGTGATAGCAGTTGGAAGGTCGGCGAGAATTCCTGACTCTAGTCCAACCTCCGATTGTGTTCTTATTGACCTCTTTCAGCGCACTGATCCGTGTGGCAATATTATGTGCCAAGTCATTGTACGCCTTTTGAAGATCAGATTTGAATGAGTTGAGGAATGTGATAGTGTCCATTGTTGTGAGTTAGTTAGCAACTTAACGACAAAAGCAGATGAGAATACACGAAAACGGACAACTAACACTGAATGAAGGATATTAGTATAATAATATATTTTTTCTACGGAAGTTACAAATGAGATATTAAATAAATTAAATATACAAACAAACCGACGACAAAAATGATTGAAATAATTATTTAGGGCGACCACTGGAGGTTATTTAATTCGACAATAACTACTGTATATTATGTTAAATTATTTAGGACGACAACGAGATTAATTAATTTGACAATAACTACTCTATATTATGTTAAAATGTAAATAAATACGAAAGAATCCTGAAAAACTAATTGTAAAATTATTTAATAATTCTATGAAATTATGACGACGAAAACTTGGGTGCAACAATATGACAGGGTTTAAATGGGTACATAAAGGAACCGACAACTAATATGACAGAAATAATAATTTAGGACAACAACTGCAGATAAATTAATTCGACAATAACTAAGGCAATATTATGTTAGAGTGTAATGAATAACTACAAAAAGAATCAAGAAAACAAATGGTAAAATATTAGAATAATTCTATTAACGGCGACAAAACTTGAGCACTACAACAATATAGTACGTTATTTATAAGCTAATAATGATGTAATAGTATACGCACCAGAAAATCTAAATACACCTAAGTAATTAATTTTAATGCACCATAAGTTAAATTTATGATTCCGTTTGTACTTACGTAAACATTATCACACCTTTGAATGAAGCACTTGAATGAAAACAATATGAAATTATATTAAGTCCGTTAGGTTTGAAAACTTTAGTGTTTTTTCACTTAACACTCACAGAGAACAAAGAATTTTACATTACAATGAAAGTTAGGATCTAAATACAACTTCTGAATTACAAAAACTCGAAAAAATAAAATAATTAGAAAGATTAAACTGAAACATAGAGAGAGCTCATTCACGATCACAGCTAACGCCAGGAGGAGGCTAGCCAACTCTATTAGGGTAATCAAAATATATATTTTTGAATCGTAATTGTTTTATGAGAGCATTAGGAAAATTACAAGCGGTATTCTACTTTTTCGGAATCAGAGACTCCCAAAACGGATATTTCCGTCAAAATTTCGCAACCAAATGTTTTTCATGATTACAATACTTTCTATGTACTACGTAAATAAATTAAAACAGAAGCTTAAATCTTAGTTATGCCATAAATACGTCGTGTTTGGGTTCATTTTTATTGGAATAATGTTATAATTCGAAAATTATAAAATAAGAGGAATAAAAATGTAAATGCTCAATTAATAGCACTTTAAATAATTATCCAGTAAGCGACTCACGGAATCCATTGGCGGCTGGTCGGTCGTTTAGCATGAGGGTGGGCGGAACGGCGGCAAGTCATTAGGACAGGTACAAAGTGTCGAGTTTAATGGTACCCAAAATTTTTAATCCCTTGCCCGACTATGACCACCAGGAAGAGTCGAGTTTAAGAACTCCGGTGTGAGCGAAATGTGATGTCAGAGAGCATCTTTTGGTCTAGACCAGTGGTTCCCAACCTTTTATGAGGTATCGCCCCTTAGTGGAAGAGGACTCACCCCTGTCGCCCCCCTTCTCTTAGTACGGTATACCCTTATTTAAATGTAAGAAACGTGTTGTTGTAAAAATAATAGACTGAATTATTCTGTTAAATGATTTATTACTATATACAACAAATAATTAACCAATGTAGATGTGTCCAAAATTCTTCTTCTCATCAGTCTCATCTCATGAGTTTGAGCTCAATTTTCTCACATTTTCTTAGCTGTGTACAAATACCTAAACTTAATCTGTAAATTGTAGAATTAGAGTAAAAAAGTTGCGTCATAGAATACCCTGAACCAATTTTACAAAATGTTTATAATTTCAATTTAATTTATTTACCTTTTTAATGGCTCCCTTGCGCTTGGTGGACTGCAGTCAAAGCCTGAATATCCGGCTGTATGTTGGTCAGGTGAAGGCGCAAGTCTCCTTTGGTGCAAACATCCAATTTGTTCCTTTGTTTTGTGAGGAGCTGGACGACAGAGCTGAATCCTTTTTCCACTAAATATGTGGATGGAAATGAGATTAGAAGGGGTTCAACCATTTCCCACAGTTTTGGATAAGAGTCCATGAGTTTTACCCAGGCTAACTCGTAACCATGCTGCTTGAAAATCATCTTTGCCTCACAGTCATATTTCAGGTCCAAAAACTCTGTCTGCAAAATATGTTCAAGGGTGTCCACCGCGTCAAACGAAAATGGATCAAAAACCCAATCTGGAATTTGAAGATTGGCAATGTCTTCAAATCTTGATTCTATGTCACATTTTAGCTTGTCAAGGTGGTCAGTGAAAGTGAAGATTTGGTCATCTTGAAGATGGAGGGATTCTGAGCATTTTTGTAGGGATGGAAACTGACACAGTTCACCACGACCTATATTACCTTTGAAAATGGCCAACTTGGCAATGAACGAACTGATAATGCCTTTTGCTTTGATAAGATTCATCTTATTTCCTTGCAGCTTCATGTTGACCTCATTGAGTTTTTCGAAAATATCAGTCAGATATGCAATCTCGAATTTGCGAAGTCTCAACGCTTGACTCAATTCAGGGTCACAAGAATCGAGGAACTCAGTCACTGTTTCGAACAATTCAAAAAATCGCCGCAAACAGTTTCCTTTTGAAAGCCACCTCACGGCCGTGTGAAGGAGCAACCGCTCAAATTCCTCATCATTTTCGTGGCATAGTTGTCGGAAGAGACGGTCATTCAGGGCACTGGCTTTTATCTTATTTACCCCATTAATTACTAGTTGAAGGGTTTCATGCAGTATACCACTTAATTTTTTTGCTGCTAAGTGTTGGCGATGGATGACGCAGTGTATGGTGATAACGCCTGGAACTTCTTTCTTCAGGTGGGCCAGAAACCCAGCATGGCGACCAGACATGGCAGGAGCTCCGTCTGTAGCGCAGGCGCTTACGTTTGATAGGGGAATATCCTTTTCCTCAAAATACTCTTTTAATACATTAAAAATGGATGACCCCTTCGCATCAGTGATCAAACTTCTTGCAAACAACATTTCCTCGGTAAATTCCTTCTGCTCATTGATGAATATCACATAAGCCAACAAAATTGCTTTGTTATCAATTACAGTAGATTCATCTATCTGTGAAGCTAATTTTCTTTTTTTTAGCATGTGTGTAAGTTTTGATTCGACGTCTGCAGCCATTTCATCAATTCGCCTGGAAACAGTATTGTTGCTTAAAGGCACCGATTGGCTTATTTTGTTACTAGAACCCTCGCCTAACATAATTTCAACAATTTTTTTTGCAGCAGGTAAAATAAGAGTTTCGCCAATCGTGTGAGGTTTGCCACATTTAGCGATCAATAATGCTACCTCGTAAGAAGCAAGAAGACCTTTGTCAAGATCGGTTACTCGTTTTTTAAATAGTTCACTTACATTGGGACGTTTTTCTGCTTTAGCTTTGAGCTCTTGAAAATAACTGACGTCTTTATTCATTTTGTCACTGTGTGCTCTTGATAAATGTTCTTTCATCCGCGAAGGCTTCATGGCTTCATTGCTAGTAAATGTTTTATCACACAAAAGACAATGTGGAAACTGCACATTTTTTGGTGACACAATAAAACCGTATTTCAAATACTCAGCTGAGTACTGACGACACTTTTTCCTCGAATCCATCATGCGCGGTCTTCCGTACTTCAAAACTAACGAACGAATACTAAACAGATACGCACAATGTAATCGCAATGTAGTCACTGGCGTAGCCTACTAAAGACATAGAAGACGTATGACAAACTAGGGTGAGTGTTGTGATTGACACGAAGACTAGATGTGTACGCACTAACAACAACATGCCCGCAACACTAACCTGTGATGGTGGTGCCAGTAGAAGGGGTAGCGCTGTGACCTTGCCAGCTACAAATAGCTGGTGACTCAACTACTTCACACCAATTCCCTTACCGGCGCGTGACCAACGAGCCCTGAGGAATTACGCAACTCTATCATGCACACTTGCATATTTTATACAGATCATATTTTTTGCCCATAATTTTCTTAAAAACGAGTGAATTTGTTTTTAAACCGCTACCGTGTTTCTGCGACACTTAAGATTCTACTCTACAGAAGAGTTAGTTTATTTTTTCTGCCTTTTCATACTGATCGCCCCCCTGTCGCCCCCCACAAATTTATCGCCCCCCTTAGAACCCAAATCGCCCACCGGGGGGCGATCGCCCCCAGGTTGGGAACCACTGGTCTAGACATATGGGAATGAAGAAGGTGTGACAGTGAGGAATGTAGCCAGCCGCCTTGCGATATTTTACAGGCAATAAATTTCTTAAGCTGATACCTCCGTCGGGTTGGTACATCTTCACTACTAAATAGTTTTAAACTCTCTTGATTTAATGCATAAATGAGATCCATGCGGTAAATAATTGAGGTAATAATTCGGCTGAGAGATATTCCCACTTCCATACCAAACTTAATAGAAAAAATTTTGAGCCGCTTGTGATAAAAGTTTCAAAATATAATTTAATAAATATGGTTCATGATATGAATATAAAAATAAAAACATTTCAGAGCTCGTGCATCAACAACTAACATGTTATGTTAAATACGAAATATGAATGAAATTAACTCACCTGTTTAGCTAGTATTTGTGTGCTCAAATGGACAGACAGACGGACATCGGATTTTTAAAAAACTTTCAGTACCAGGAACACAAAAACGAATATTTCCTTCAAAATCTCGCGTTTTTTTTCTCGGGTACAATATTGTCTCTAGACCGTGTATACGAGAAAGTAAAAAGTATTTTCATCACCTATATCCATTTTATGTATAAAGGATCAATTGAAATGAGATTGAAATACATAATTAGGTTTAAAATTATATTTCAACAACTAAAAATTAGGGTGTAGCAGAATAGAATTTGAATTTTTTAAATTTCAAAGGACCATATTCAGATTCCATATATATTCAGATTCATATGCGCTAAACTCAGATTTAGAGGTTTCTTACGTTTCATCGGATTATTTCACTGGATAAGTACCTCAGATACATGTCCCCTACTTCACATGTAAAATATAAATAATATAATAAATTGTAACACACATTATGTGTGACTGCAAATATTGGTGAACGAAATTTATATTAAAGAATCCAATATCAACGTACAATTCGAGAATACGGCTCACAAAATCCATTACCGTTGCCCATCACTTACAATATTTTGATTATTACATTATTTTTAAAATTTATAAATTTATTTTTGGCAAAGTTCTATCCACTTGTCACATCTAATAGTTTATGACTTACAAGAAACGCAAAAACTATTGTTAACACACTAAAAATTGAATAATTCAACACAATCGGATAAAGAACTATAACAAAAATAAGTTCCCGTATGGCAAAACATGAAAAAAAGACGAGATACAAAATTCAACTCCGATCTTGATCACGCATAGTATACTTATACACTGGAGGTAAAGCAATAAATCTTCAGTGCAACGCTGTTTTCTAGATCGGCCGTCTGTTGGATAATCTCCATTGCAAGATAGAGAGGTAGGTTATCACTTCTTCGATCACGCGAAGGCGATGAGTCTCTCGGTCTTTTGATACATGAGATGACCCCCCGACGCGTATCCCACCCTCCCGTCTGCTTATTCAGTAGTCAAGATCTCTGCACGGTATGACTTTTTACAATTTATTCATCAGTTTTGAAAATGAATTAAAATTATTTATCATGCTGAAATGTTTGTAGAGTTTAAATATTAATACGACATTGTTATGATTTTTATATACTATTTTTAAAAGTTTTTTATTATTTAACTATTAAATGTTCATAACTTCCAAAAAACCTCCATTTCTCGAACCCCCCTCCCCCGACCAAATACCCCATCGTAGAGAAGACCGTAGAGAACTTCCCTACGCCTCTCGTGCCGCAGGAAATGAGTTCTCTACGTAGTAAACGCATATTTCGCAAAGGGCTATGGCGGTATTTTCGTTGTGTTGTAAGGTTGTGTGTTTCTTGATGTGTTGGTGATTCTATTAACTCATTATTTTGCTCACTTAGGTACTACAATTAAAATAATGTTAAACAACCGTTATATGAATACAACTTATACAAATGAAATACCTAGTTCTATGTTGTGTAAATTACAGGACGGATTCCTCTGAAAAGTCTACAATACTGTCAAATTCTAACAAAATAAACACACTACTAATTAAATCACATACCAACTCCGCCACATTTTTATTAATAATTTAATTTCTACTTGCAAAAATAGGGTGTCTATTCACAGTTTCTAATACAAATTTCGAAGAATAATTGATGGTAATATAACATCTGATTAATTCACCCAGGTTCATATAATTTTATTATCTTATTGGGAAACATGACCGAAAGTGACCAATTAAATAAATATAGAAAGTAAAAACTTTTTTTCCAAAAACAGTGTGATTAAAATATTACAATTGTATAAAATTACATGTGTGGCACGGAATTTGGGAGCCAGATTTTGGTCTCTCATAAGTGCACACCAAGACTGCTGCTCCTTTTGAGCGGTACCAGTCTAGGAAGTGGGGCTAGATGACCCTGTACAGGGAGCCCATCAATGAGTTTCTCCGCCTATCTCTCCACCAGCTCAACCTATTCTCACCAAATTGGGTCTCAGGGTATTCCTCAGGCACGATAACCACCTTGATCCCGGTTTTGGCGACACTGGCTTAGTCCACCCTCCTCTTGCTGGCTTCCTCACCTCTTCGAGAGGAGCCGCTTACCTCCCTTCACCTTCTTTCCGGACTTCTGAGCCTCGGAGTCCGGCCCCACAACGGGAGCCTTACTTCTGGAACCAGAGTGTTTTCTTGAGGGTCGCGGAGTCCCAGGGTAGGCCCTTGGGGAGCCTCACCCGAGACTCCGCTGCCACCCTCTTCTTTTTCGCCCCAGAGCTGTTCCTCTTCTTCGTGTTGAGGTTGCCTACCTCAGCCATGAGCCCCCTCACCGTTGAAGAAGTAAAGTCCGAGTGGACCTCAGAAGAAGCCCCCTCAGACGCCTCTCCGTTCTTTCCTTTGTAGGCCCCAAAGGAGCTCTCCGGTTTATTAAAATTTTTGGTTTTGTTGGTAGAATCCATAAGATTCCCTCGAGAAGCAAGGGAAATCTACTGTCCACCTAGGCATACCGCTGCTGCTCATGACCAACGCTTATAGGACAACATTGCTTGTCTCTATGAACATAATAACAGGTTTATTACCCCTAAATCTGCAAGCTAAATATCTGAGCGACTGCAGAGGATATCAAAGAGGGGAAAATCTTAATTTAGAGGGAACCATTGTAAAATCAGGCACCTTGGAAAAATAGTTTAGATCGACAATATTAAAAAACTACAGTAGAATATGGCAGAGTATGTGGGACACTAAAACAACAATAAACTTTCTCCCAAAACTGCAGTAAAGAAGACTTACCTCATTACACAGGCACACCATATGGTGTATTACCAGCCACAGCCGTTCAATAAAAATTTAAACCGATTTAACTTGATTACCTCGACTGAGTGTCCCCTTTGTGGAGAAGAAGAAGAGACCTCCTTTCAAGTTCTTCTGAAGTGCCCAGGTTATTCAGACTTAAGACACGATGTTGAAAAAAAGGTGAACTTGAGCTTTAATTCTCTCCCGAGGTTTCTGCAGTCTAACTATGGGAAAAACATATTTAATAACTTTTGTTGTAAAATAATTGAAAGAAGATTATTATTTGAAGAAAATTGAATAATTTTTAAGTTAGATTTACAATTGTATAACCCTTTTTAAGCCTAAACTTCATTTGTTTATGTTCCACTTTTTTCTGTTGTCCTTCTATTGTGAACTATTTTTGTTTAGTCTAATCTCTTACAGGATGGAGTACAGGGTCCAAGAAGAGGGAGAAGGAAAGAAGATCTATGTAGAAGTTTGTAACATCCTTTCTATTATCGCTTTTGTGTTTTTTCTCAGTCCTAAAGTGGACTATCTGTTAATTCCGAGACTTAAAGTTCTGAACTGCCTTAGGGATGTGAAAAATTCCTATAAATTTAGAGCTTCGAAAATATACTAACCCTGTTCCTCCTACAAAAAGGAGATCAGGAACCCGCTCCTTGGGAACATCTCGGTAATTTCTCCTAAGTTACTTTTTCTCTCGCCTTCTTCACCATTTTTCACTAGAAGCCCCTTGGTGTGTGGTTCTACATACGGTAAAATTCAGAACAAAAAATATGTCAGAAAAATTCATAGCAGAGGGTTGTTTCATTTGACTTATCCCTAAACATTATAGGTTCTTCGGTTTACTCACTTCCAGAGTCGGACACAGGTGAACTCAATCCTTCACTATGCGACCAAATTCTGAGGGTATTCAGCACATATATAATTACACCTTGTAATAAATTGTGCGGCCTACTCATGTACCCCTTCAAAAAATTTCACCACTGGTTGCTTCATCCCCCACCCTTCTATCAATATAACGCGGAACCTCACCTGGACACTGAACCCTCGCAGTCTCCAAACTACTCTGTTTCGGACTTTTCAGAATACTCTCCTCACATGAATTTTGAATTCGTATATCCCCTGTTTGACAATATCACCTTGTCCAAAGCAGAGGACCCTAAAATGATAAACCACATCATTCAGTTGGTTATCTATAGAACCCTGGAAGGAGGAGATTCTGTGAGATGGCCAATTCCACCTGTGGTCAGGGAGGTGGCTCTGTCTCGGGAGGGTATCCCGATCGAGACACCCTCTCTCGTCAGAATGCTAAACGCAATAGAGGCAAGGAGGCAAGTGAGGTTTAATCTTCCTCTGTTACTCCAAAACTTCAAAGCTTTGTATGGTAGAATCGTATTCAATTGCTAACTACTATACCCTCAATGTTATTCTCTATGTTACTTTTAGTTTTGTCATAGCTTTGCTTAGTAATTGTTAATGCATCCTCTTCACTTATCCTCTATCTTTTTAACCTATTCTATCTTACTGTATTCAACTTAATTTCCCTGTATACATTGATACTCAAATCTACTTTCTGTTTTTACTCTTATTCTTATTTTTACTTTATTTTATTTTATCTTCTTAACGTTATTGTTATTACTATTTTTATTATTATCATTATTTTTTATTTTCCATTTTATTTTATTTTTCTTATTTATAAATAAGTATCTAATTAATTAATATTCTCTTAATCCTTTTCGTTTCACTTCTCTTCTATACCTAATTTTTTTAATGTATACCCATCACTTGCATATAAATCACTTCTTACTTTTACGTAGGAAATTTACTCTAATTTATCATTCTAATTCTACTTTAATAATAATCTGTCACTGCGTAAATTTGAGCTGATGACTTTTCCTTTGGACGAAGCAAGCTAGATAGTGGAAGAACACCCGCCTCCTCGTGGCTAGGGACGGGCAACATGATGCAATGACAAGTTCATTGCATCATGACTAACTGGTGCTTAAATCAGCTCAAACAGCTGACAGCCGAAAGTACAAAGACAGTTGTACTTTCGGCGAAAAATATTAATATAGCCAGGTACATAATCCTTTTGATCCTTTGGCAACTAACCTTTTTGGTAATAAATTTTAAGTGACAAAGGAGTAAGGTACAAGCTCTGCTTAGGCACTTGCTCCTAAATAAAAGTATTTTATTACTTATTGTGGCTGTTGACAGAAATCTTGAAAATTATGAAAATTATGTCCACCTAGGCAGAGCCCCGCATGCCTGGGTAAGGTTATTACACAAGGGAGGTCGCCAGGTATCCCAGGGCTCCGTTTGCGACACATCTCCCATGTGCCATGCACCCCATCAGCATGGATCGCCTTACACCTTAGGGATGGGTTTGGATAAGTTAGGGATCGAACGATGGGTTAAGAAAGAAAGGTCGTTGTGGAATACACTTCGTCTGGAGTCTCAGTTGAGACCTGTCGGACTTGGGAGACCCTGCCAGTAGCTAACTACCACCGGCATACACCTCAACTTTATTGACCCGCGCAAACCTTCTCCACGCATACGGACAGTGCTACTTTAAGGTGGTATTCCCTGGGAGGGACCTTGGACGTAAATGTGAATCTTTCTCACATTGGTAAACAAAATTATTTCAAAACCATAATCTTGCTCAAAGAATGTTACGCGCTAATTTCAAATCTTATGTCAAAATAACACGAGATTCAAAAGCCCTGAAATCAGGAATAGATAATGACTGAATTTATGTACTACATTTTAATAGTTAAAAGGATAATTACATAATTTAACAACCAAGTTTTGCTCTTTAACAAGTTACCGAAACACAAAATATCTGCCAAAACAGCGTATCTCGACACAGCGCCCGCTGTGGTTAATCTGGAGCAGGTTTTTAACAAGAATGAATACGAAGAATATCACTTCAAAAATAAAAAAACACCTATTGTTGAAGCAGAATTAATCTCATTGGAGCTTATAAAAATAAGATCTCATTGTCGTGAAGATTTTTAATTGCTTTGCCAATAATAAGTTCAATCAAGAAATAATTCACACTATTTATAATGTGAATTTTAGATAAATGTTTCAATATGAAAAAATGAGCATAAAACAAATTTTATAAGATACAATACGTATTTTCTTCCTCGAGCTCGTTTCTCGTAAAAAAGCAGCCCTAAAAACAACCAGAAAAAACAGATGAACTACCATCGTCAATCGACTGTCAAGGTCGAGCTACCGCCGCGCGCTCAGACGCAGGTATTCTGAAATTCTTTTGCCTGCTCTTTCGTGCGCTCAGTCGCTGGAGCTATCTGGTGGGGTAATTTTAAACTACCCTTTTGCGAGGGAGTGGCAGCTTGGATAAATTCGCTGTTTACACTACGGTCTCCAGCCGGTTACTGAAGAATATACTATATCTTCAAGGCGGAAATGTTAATTTTGCAGAACTACGCTTGCGCAGATCCCACCTGCAAACGAGAGTTGACTGATCGCTTCAGGTGCTTTCAACCCGCTACCTGCACGATCATTTCGAAACAATATATAAGCAACGTTGTCTTGATTGACTAACGCGCATCAATGCACTAC
>NNCF01126530.1:17075-92724 GCA_002313205.1 Laupala kohalensis
TTTATCTTAAGCGATATCAAAGCACTGAATTTAATTACAATTTTATCTAATTCCAACTTAAATCTCTTTTTCTCTTCACAATGACAAAACACTGATTTTACTTATGGCATAATTCTATTAAAACTAAAGTCTGTCTTGGCACTCAGGTAGTCTAAAGTTCGTGCCTTTCTTTCGTAATTCATGCCATTTCCTCCATAACGCGCAAGCGCAACACGGTGCTGGTTTTAGACAATTACCAACAGACGAATCGTACCTCTCAAGATGACCAATTACCGCCGCTGAGTAGGGTCCTCACGGAGGTCAGTCCCTCCAGCAAAGCGTCAGCAGTATCCCGTCCTTCCGGATGACCACCCAACAGTAGCTCGGGCAAAAAAAACTGGTGCGATGCAAGCAATTTGAGCTACATCAACATTCTGTGAGATGTCAGCTTCTCACCAAAATATTCCGCGGAGCAACGTCAGCAGCGTCAACATCTACGCGAAAAATTTGCAAGATCTGAACTTCGCGAACGAAAAATCTCTAAGATCTGAGAACATCTGGGCGCGGCCCAAAAATCTATGTGAGCTCTAATATCCGTGCGCGATCTGAGCAGCATCAGAGCGGCATCAGAGCGGCCACGAAAACTTCGATGTGAACACGACGAAAAATCAATGTGAGCAACTACACGAGCTCCTCCGAAAAACTTGTATGTAAGAGCTGCCGAAAAAATCTATGTGAGCTCTCAACACATCTGAGCGCTGCTAAAAACTTCTATGTGATTCGCGTCAGCATCTAAGCGCTGCGACTGAGAAACATGTGAGCTGCGCAAAATCTATGCGTGTGAACTGCGAAACATCTATGAGTGTGAGTAACGTCAGCTGCGTCAAAAATCTGCGAGATGTGAGAACGAAATTGAGTCTGCATTACCTTAAATGGGCTCTATCCCTACTCTTTCCCAAAAATCTTCAAAATTTTGAATGTCACGTGATCCAAAACTCCCAATGCCGAAATGATTCCCCCTTCTTACGCCTTGACTCTCATTGGAACATTTTTAAAGGGCTTCAACTGATTTCTAGAATTTTCTCAACGACGGTCTGGCTTTTAACGCTTTTTCACGCAAGTTCGTACTTGTTGCTACTTTCTAGCCATCTGTGGATTATTAAGGAGGGTCGGGTCTTTTCCCTCATCCCCTCGCTAGCTTGCGATTTCTAAAACATAAATTTTACTCGATGTCAAAGACCGCCGACGCAGCCTGGGCCACCGGCCGCCTGCGACCGCAGTCCTCCGTCAACCTCCAACGAACTTTTCTTCTAGTGAAGAAAGTGCATTCTGTTTTCTCTGAACACATCTTAAGGGACCATTTTTTGCACCATATGCTTATACGGTCAAGAGCCTCTTGGACTTTTTCCGTGGCCTTGTCCTGGTCTGAATCTGTGGCCCATATGGTATTGTCATCTGCATAAGTAATGCTATCGACCTCTGATGGTAGATCTTCTGAGATATCTCGGAGTGCAATGTTAAAGAGTGTGGGGCAAATGATGCCACCTTGAGGGATTCCATTTTCTAATCTAAAACTTGTAGACACTGTACCGTTAACCGTTGTTTCGATACCTCGATTTTTAAGGAATTGGAAAATATATTGCAACAATATTCCTTTTATTCCTGCTTTCATGCATTGGAGGATGACTGTGGTATGTGGAATTCTGTCAAAAGCTGCTTCGTAATCAATCATAACTGCTGCAGTCGATTTCTTCCGTGCAAATCCTTCATATATTTTGTCTGTGAAGTACAGCAAGGCATCGGATGTACTTCGTCGACGTCGAAAACCAAACTGCGTTGTACCTAGCGAGTTTTCTTTTTCTAATCTCCATGTAAGTCTGTTGTTCACAAGGCGTTCCATAAGCTTCCCCAAACAAGACGTTAAAGCAATGGGCCTGTAAGATTCCACTTTGGCTTCATCCTTTCCAGGTTTTAATATTGGAATGATAAGTGCGGTTTTCCATTTCTGTGGAATGCTTCCCTTACTCCAGATCTCATTAAACAGGCCCAGTATCCTCGTAAGCATTTCTGAAGAGCAATGTTTCAACATTTCGTTATGTATATCATCTTGTCTTGGAGCAGATTGCTTTAATTTCGTTGTGCAATTATTCAACTCGTTCATTGTAAAAGGTGTGTCTTCTGGGTCATTTTGCAGACATAACATTTCCATACGGCAGGTCAAAAATTGCTCGTCTCTGCTTAGCTGCATCGGCCAGGGGATCTTCTTGCCCGATTTGCTTGAGTGGAAACCTGCAAAGGCTTCCGCTTTATCTTTGTCAGTAAGTAGGAGGGTTCCGTCTGAACCTTTTAACGTGTTGATTCTCTTTGAAGTTTCACCACTAATTGCTCTGAAATACTTTCACACTGTGCTCGATGGTGTGTTTGTATTCATTGAGTTAACGAAATTGCTGCATGCTTTCTTTTTAGCTTCCAGGATGTTTCTGCGTAGAACTGCGTTACATCTGTTGTATTCTTTTCTGTTTGAGGGAGTTCTGTGTTTCTCCCAAACTTTTCGGGCTTTAATACGTTCTTTTCTTAGAGCTCTGATGTCTTCATTCCACCAATTATTCATATACTTCTGTTTATCTTTCCCTGTTTTCCTAGGGATACTTTTTTCTGCAGCTCTGATAATGCTGTCTTCTATTGCCATTAATTTATTTGGAGATACGTCTGGGCAGATCCTCGTTTGCTCCTCAAACATTTTCCAATCAGCTTTGTTCATTTTAAATTTGCTGTGTACAACAGCATTGTTTCTGATTTGGCTGTTGCCCATATCAAGTTCAATAAAAATTGGGAAATGATCACTGCCTAAGTCTTCGCCAACTTCCCATTTTTTCAGTTTCCTCCAAATATGAGGGGTTACGATAGATAGATCGAGGGTACTGGTAGTACCTGTAGATGCGGACTGAAAGGTCTTCTTACCATTTTCATTTAGTAGGATCAAGCTGCTTGCCCATAGCCAGTCCATTAGTATGTTTCCATTTCCGTTTTCCGGGCCTTTATTCCAGTTGTGGTGTTTACTATTAAAGTCTCCTACTATGATAGCTTTTTCATCTGCATCAGATAAAATGTGAAGGTCTTCTTTCTGTAGTCCCTGTCCAGGTATATAAATATTGAAAAGTTCAAAAACTGTTTGGTTATCAATTCTTATCTTAAATTTGGCTACTTCTATTTTGTCAGTTAATAGTGTTTCAGAGCTTTCGACAATGTATGATTCATGAATTAAAGTCACCAACCCACCTCCGAGGCGGTTTTCACGGGATGCATTGTACATTTTATAGCCAAGAAATTTTGGATGATATTTTTCATTCTTAGGTAGAGACGCTTCTTGTATACATGCAATCGTTACTTTTTTCTCTTCTAGCACTTGTTTAAGTTCATCAGACTTTTTGCGCAGAGATCTGGCATTCCAATGCATTATGATTAGCGAGTTATCTAGCTTTTGATGTTTGCTCTGCATGTTGGCGTTTCTACGAAATTTAGCTCTCTCTCTGAAGGTTGTGCCTAAAGACACGTGCCCGTCTTCATGTTTAGCTTTTCCTTGAATTTCGTCTAAAAGTTGTTTAGCAAAAGTTCTTGTTGGGCACCATAGTTCTATTCTGCTGAAACTTCCCACACCTCTCTTTCTCATGATGATATTTTTGTCAATTCCAAATTTGAGCCGTATTGATTGAATTCTTTGTTTGTCATTTCAAAATAAAATCTTCAAACGATTGGGATGTTCTCGTCTCCGTTTAGAGACAGGTTGGATGCCTTGAGAAAGGCTGTTTGAGACAAAACCTCTTTGACTCATAATGGGACTTTCGCTTGGGAAAGCTAATGCTGGCGTTTAGTTTACTGATAACAGCTATCCAGGGGCAGGACGAGGACCAACCAGCACACCCCCTAAGTACTAATTCAACACCTTTATTATTTCAGGTACAGGAAGTTTCAATTTATCCAATCTCTTATAAACAACATTATTTATACAGGATAATACCAAATCACGTGGCATACTGGGAAACATGTTAACCACATCAAGTGATACTATACCCAACAGGAATTTTAACGTTTCAGTTTACCAACACATTCCATATCACTCTTAACCGAGTAAAAATTACTAAAATTACTTTTAGGGAGTCATATATAACATGTCATAATAATAACAAATTTATTGTCAAAAAGCAGTACAAACTGCGAATGACCACGTGGAGGACAATAAACTATATTACTCTCCGAAAACAAGCAAGGGACCATCCCATCAATTCCGATCAAGAACCCTAAAGGTAGAGGCGGATTCAAAAATTTCAGCAAAAATTCCTAGATAAGATAAAAAGTTAGCTTTGAGTTATAATACTAATAATTTGTTTGTTCTCAATATGTTATAATACTCAATGTGTTTGTAATTTATCACAAAAAATTTATTTTATATGATTTTACATATTAAACTAATATTAAATTTTCCTCCCTATTAGAAATGATGACTTATGCTTTCCTGCAAGACCATGGATACAATGGTTTACTCTAGTACAATAGTAATGATGACTTTTCTTTAACACAAATTTTTGAAAATTATCAAACAGAATATCTGAGTCTCGCAGGAAAGCATAGGTCGAAGACTCGTCCCAGCACAAGTAATCAGGTAGTTCTTCAGACCAGAACAGTGTCCAAAATCCGATAAATATTTTTAAAATGAAACAAATTTGGAAAACTTCATTTACCAAAGACAAATTTGGTGAACTACACTCTTTACAAGTAGAAAGACCAGATGGTTTAGGATGAGGACAGTTGAAAGAAGATGGAAAACAAGAAACAAGAAAATAGTGGTTCAGAGAGATGGTTAGTGCGAAGAAAAGAATAAAAGAGATTCCTGGCCATTTCTAATCCCTCCTCTGTTTCAATATCACAGGGTACGTTTTTTGCCCATCTAGTGCTCGCTTCCACATCCTTGCTAGCAGAACAAAATGCCTGTAACGAGACAGTGGAAGAACTTCCCTCCCCTTCGTCGATTCTTCTAAGGGGGATTGCCAACAAACCTTCAGAGATGGAGTTCAACAAATCTGAAAGGAGGGAGATGTTTCAATCTACTACATTACAATTTTTACTAGTTAAAAGGGGCAAATAATTTAGAGAGAGGATTTTTAAATGTCTACGAAAGCCTTGGATGTTGGATTCGTGTTACTGCCTCCTTGCTGTCTAACAGCGCCGAAGAAGCTCTCCAGAGGGTCTTGGTTGAGAATCAACACCCAATTCCTCAAGCTTCTTCCACAACAATTGGACAGCAATGACGTTGCGTCTCCAGTAGTAAAAGCATTTACTCTGGGGTGCCTTGTCACCGGGAGACCGTACCACAAATTTCCAATCACTGATACTTTTGCCCACTGTGTTCCAGAAGTGGTGGTGAGAGGAATCTCGAGCTACAGGTGCTCGAAAGTTCTTGTCTCCTATGGGCGATCCATTGAATGAATAAAAAAGTTCATCTACCATCTCAATGAACTCTGCAAGGTCTAAAACTTCAGGTTTCTTACAACGTATGCCATAACGTGTCAAAGCTAAGTTTACATCGACGCTAAACAACTGCGCAGCATACTTCACTTTCATTTTTTGTTTAGAGTTGGAATTAATATTAATTTCACTGAATTTTTTAGGAGAAATATTTGTTGCCAAATTAGTCTTCTCATATTCTAAGAACTCTTTGAAAACGTCAAATTTTGCAATTTTGGCAATACCATCCCTCCCTATGAACTGAACATCATATTTAAGAAAATTGTTTCGCAACACCTTGAGAAGATGAGGCGCATCAGCAAAAACAATATCATTATCTCGTAACCTAATACATGGATCATCTCTCCCAGGGAGAGTCCTTACGGCCAAGGCCTGAAGGGCTGAAGTATTGCTCTGCGCAAGGTCTGAAACCAAGGCCACTGGTTTCAGTCCTATTTCCTGCAATGATGAAACAGTGTCCTTGATAGCCTTTTCTAGTCTCCCTTTGCTAATGGAGTGGCTCAAATGAAAAGCAACGGGTTACTTCCAATTAGAGTTCAAACCACGCGCCATGAAGACCAGACCATGGTCAGCAAAGCAAGGAAAGCGACCCCCTGCCACATCTTCAAAACCCAAAATCTGATCATTCATAGGATCGTAATCCACTTTTCTTATTCAGGGGAAATCTCGTCAAACATGAGAATGCAGAATTTGTCCTTTTCAGATAGGAGGAAGTTTGCCCAGCCATACTGCGCAGTATGACATTAGAAACACCAGGATTCAGAGGAATAGACTGACGAATACGAGAAAGAGTTCGGTAACTGGGCAGTTGCAGCATAGGAGTAAGAGTTCTGTACAAAGAAGAACTCTTCTTCTGAACTGTCAGGGCCAGTGCCTTCAGACGACAAGAATATCTCTTACCCGTCTTTGGCTTGCCCGTATTACTCAAGATATATTTAACTATTTCCCTACTCCATTCGGGTAGCTGCTCCAGTGCAGAGAAGTTATCCTCTCCCACTGGATGCATGCTAAGACGCCGTTTGGCCATCCGAACGTACTGATCCTTAAACTTCTTTGCTACCTCGTACATCCTCGAGCTTCTCGGGGAAGTGAATTTGCCACGAGGCATCCCCATAAGTCTCTTTAGCATAAAACTCCTTCCCCGGAGACTTGAGGATGAACGAGGCAAGGAAGTTAAATTACTTGTGCTGGGAGAAGTCAGCACAGGATCCACCACAGCTGGAGCTGCGTAGGGCATGGAGTTTTTAGTAGATGTGTCCCCTGAGGTGGAAGGTCCGCAGTCCAGCACTCCTTCCAATGTCTCCACTCTCAAGTCATCTTCAACCTCCATGCACTCTACTTCAGTAGTGATGGGGTAATCTGGACAACAATAACAGTTCAACATTAACCTAATATAGATAATAGAAATAAATAAATCAAATGGTAAAAAAGTAATATTTTTACAAAATATTCATTTTACAAAAGACACTGCGAAGTTCAAAATACTCTTTCATAAAGAGATAGAACAATTATGTATAAGAACTTACATATTTAGAATTTTATAAAAAAATCAAAAATAAACAAAAACCAATTTGGTAAAAAAGAAAAAAAGGATATGTTCTAATATTAACTCTTCCATACTTCTCATATAAGTGGAACAATAATTGCAAGATAAAAATAATTTCCATTAGTCTTAGAACTTACCATGAGTTAATTGGTATTCACTAAATTCCACCAAACTCCCCATTGTCTGAATACAAGGAGGATCTGCAAGTAAAACACAGGAATAATAGATTGCCAGTTAAAACGATAAAAATAAAAAATTACTTTCACCAAAAGTACTCATTTCTTGCATTGTCAACAACCTAGTGAAAATTGTGACGGACCGGGACTCGAGCCCGGGTTTGCCTGCAGTAGCCGCAGGTGCGCTGTCTACAGCACCATACACCTTGAATTTCAAAACCCGTCTACAAAAGGTCCCGGGTTCGAGTCCCAGTCCATCGCATTTTCACCTGGCCACAGACGATGCAAACTTTCCTCTTTGAGTAAAAGTAGTGAGTTAAAAACAAATACTCACTTCTTGATGGAATTGATCCCAACTTGAGGATAACCCTAACTTTTTCTGAATTACGATCGGGGTTGGAGTAGCAGGAATCCTCGAAATGGAGAGAGCATAGACATATATTCTTCCTCTTCGGGATATCCCACTCTCTGCTGGGTCGTAGGTCCAAAAACTCCAACCACCGATCGCACGTATTCATGTGAATAGCCTTCCCTGGGATTCGGTGGAAGAACAGATCCTTGTTCTTCCACTTCGTGGCCCCACAGAGAGTGCATTTATTACTGTAATATTTCAAAAAAATACAATTAATACGTTAACGTACTATACACTCCACGAAAAATAAATTACTTACCCGGACGAAGACATTTCGGCTCCAATCCACAAAAACAGTTAGAAACCTTAAAAACCCTCGCTCACAAAAACTACTCGACTGCACTAGTCGCGAGTCAGCAGCAGTATGGCGGTTGAGTTTGTTAGCTTTCGAATCAAATTCGTAGCCCATTTTTACGGGGATTCCCACAAAAATATTGCTTCTGGTGTTTTAATAAGAGTGATCTAGCGGTTGCAAACGTCACTATTTCAGGCGACACTAGCGCAGACTGCAGGAAGTTTTAAGCAGAAAAGTCGACCATAGCCGCCTACGAAGCGCCACGCCCCTGAACGCACCGTTAGCACGGGAGAGGGGGTCTGGTATATAATCTGTGACGCTGAGCATCGACGGTTTGTTATATCAGCTGTTGGAGGCGGCATGGAGGCGAAAGTTAGATATTCGTGACTTAATTCTAGTTTGTGTTTGTTTATGTGTGTCTGTGTTCATGAATATCATATTTCGGGAAAAAATGCCAAGCCAGAAAGCAAGTAGAGCTTGCCCAAAATTACCCTGCTGATTCTTTATGGTAAGTTATTAACACAACAGTAAAAATAGTGAAAGAAATTAAGTCTTATCACGTTTATTATAATTGTCATGGAAATTATGCAATTATTATTTATTTCAATTGCAGAAAACTCCAATGTTGATGTCAAGTAGTACATAGTTTGTCCGGAGCATTTTCCAGAGGAAATGTATGTTAAAGATGATTTAAAGGAATTTGCTATGACAACTTACTTAATTAATCTTATCAGGATAATATGAGAAGAAATTGGATTCTGAAAGTATTCTTGAAGAACTTGATAATGGAACAATTTCCGAAACAATGGCATCTATGGGAAGGATGGTATTTAGAACAAACATTCATGTTGAAATAGCGATAGAGAAGCAATCTTGTGTTTGATATTGAGGTGTAAATTATCCTTGTTTCTATAATTGTTTGTTACTTTTAATAGTTTTTTTTTCTGTGCTCAATCTAGACATTGAAGTGCAAGTTACCTTAGTATTTATAACTTATTTGCAATGGAAATATTTCTTTACTCTGCTCCACACTGACATTTATTTTCAATTATTGACATCTGATACAGCTGTGTACATGCCCTTTGTATCCATTACTTCATTAATTGCAATAGTTATATTACTTATCTGTACAGTCATTCCAGAGAAATATCAGAGTAAAACCTTAAATCATACTCAATTTTTTTGGATTTCGTTTATTATAAACAGTATTTCACTAAACAATTCTGAAATATTTTTTTTATTTAACATTACAAAATAACACTAAGAAATAATTTCTGAAAATCAACATTCTGGGTTTCATTTTCTGAATGAAAAATTAAACACGTACATGCCCCCAGAAATTATTCTGATTTTTTAAAGATGTATACCTCAGACAATAAAAAAATTCTTAAATGAAACAGTCTTAATTAGGTTTAAGTCATTATTGATTTTTTTACATTATACCTCATCCCTATCATTCTTAAAATGATCTCAATATAGGCACTATTGTGTATGTTACCACTATTCATAATGTATTTTATTTCTAATAGCTAAATTTATTTTCTGTTCTCCATCCTGGAACCATTGTGTGTTTCCTCTCTGAATCCATAATTAATATTTTTATAATAAATACTTGCTTCCAATCAAAAGTCATGTTTTTGGTAATTTTATTACCATTTATTTCATTTACTCATTAATTGTAATTATTGTATGTTGGTTGAGGATTTATTAGCGATTTGTTACTTTCAATTTTAATTGCAGGTTTTTTTGTAACTTCCTTGGTTGATAGCAATAAAATGTACATTCAATGCGAATTTAATGAATTAAGATCTCTGGTTGAATGCCCCGTTTTGAAAGAAGCGCCATGCGTTTACGTGACGACATTGAATTAGTTCCCGTGCCTGCGAGAGTGATGTAGATGGCGAAAATTTGTCACCGAGGGTCTTATGGGAGTTTGTACCCACTGCTATAGTGCTAAACTTAATTGTGCTTACCGAGTGCTGTAGAGTATAAGCAAGTATAAGAATCATTTTGAGGTTGATGCTAATATGTACTGGAAAGTTATTATACAACAAATATAAGCGGAGTGTGAGAAATGAGCACGATGAATAATATTAGTAAGTTAGATAGTTCGTTGAATTTATTGAGAAAGCTTCCCCGAATAAGTCTTTCAAATATCAAAGATAATCCGGGATCTTCTAAAAAGGTATTTGATTTTCTTTATTGAACTGAGCGAACTATTGTAGTAGTTATACAATTTTTAAAGTATGTGTTTGTTGTGTCACTATGTTTACAAGATTTTGTAGCAGAATGACATGTATCCATGTAAAAATGTTAACTCTGTTGATAAGACATCTGGTGAAGTGTAGAATCTGTGAACAAAATGTTGTGATTTAAAAAGAATGACTTAACTGCAAATGGTCTCATTTTTTAAAATATTTTACATTTTCTAAAGAGATTAACATATTGTTTGTAGCTCATGAACTTGTGAGAACTAGTTTGTGTGATCCTGAGATAAAGTAGTTATTGTGAATATAGGAAGAAAAAATATCTTTAAAAAAAAAAGAAATTAAAATATGTGTATTTACTTTTTCTTTCAGACATGAGTATCATGTAATTAGCTTGGTAGCTTCTGAATTTTGATCTTCCTACTATTTGTCAATATAACTTTCTTTATCTGAACTAAATTTATTTCTAAATATTTGGGGGCTATAGGGGATTCTTTGTACTGAGTTTGATAGGTTCTTTTGCTTTTATTGGAGTTGTGGCTACAAAATTTATTATACTTATTTTGACGATGCAAAACACTTGTCTTGCCCAGATTATCTGAAATGTGGTCTTGGTTCTTAAGCAAATAAATGTTTATACATTTCATTAAATGTGTAAGTTGATGTTTATAAATTGAGATAATTGAAAAAACTGAGATAATGCCAAAAATCATTCTTTCGAGCAGGCTAATCCACAACCGGGGGCAGATCCAGGATTTGATTTTGGGAGGGGTCCATAAAGAGTAATTTTTCGTATCATTCATGAATCATACAATATTATTACATTTTTTAAGAACTCAATAAAACATTTCTGTTATTCTCATAAGAAATTATTTAATTTTTTTAATGATTTACACTTTATCGATTCTCTTTGTAGTGTAAATTTTATTGAGGTAATTTTCTATTGTATAAGTGTCTTGGAATCTCGCTGGTGAGCGAGTATACTACAAACAGTAAAATATCGCAGACCTAATGGGTGTTCTGATTTTTTTTTTTCAAAGTAAAAAAACTTCCTATTTATTCCTATCTCATATTTTTGGGAGGGGCACCTGCCCCCCCCCCCCNGTCTACAACAAATCATTCAACACTGGTTTCTTCTGAAATACTTGTACATAAATTGTTTATTCCTTGTATGTGCATACCTATGGCATATAAAACTGCGTATCATTCAATGTTTAGATGCTCAGTTTTTTTGGGTTGGATATTTTGTTTTGTCACATCAAGTGATTTTATACTTTTTTGAGGTTTGGGGTAACCCCAATTGATCTGTTGTGTTTTAAGATAATACACTGTGAAAAAACTTCTTGCAAAAGTATAGATAATGCTATAAATTGTATTCAGTGCATTATGTTGTGAAGTTTATTCTAAATAGCTTCAAAATTATATCAAAGTTTTTCAATATAAAATCACTATCATATTTGATAGTAAAAGTCTCTACATTCAAGAATTTTTGTGAATTATTTCCTAATAAAATATTGATTTTGAACTAAGTTTAAGGGCTGAGAGTTGTATCCCTTATTTATTTTAAATGATCAGAAGTTTTAATTTTTATGAAATCATGTAAGTTAAATCTGAAATATCTCAAAAGTAATGTGCTTGAAAAATCCAAAACCTTCACTACTGCCTTGACGTAGGTAGTAATTGGACTTACAAATTTGATCACTTCTACCTGGCTAGTTATTACTAGGTGGCGAAGGGAAATAGAAATTACGTGAGTTAAATGAAAAGGTGAAATGAAAACTACCCGAGAAGGACTAAAATTGTTGGTAAACCATTAGATTATTTAAAAACTATGAATATGATGTATAATATTTAATCCTATTACTTAATATATTTTATACATTTTTAAACTGTATGACACATGCTAATGACTTATGAATTAAATCAGTAAGAACGGAGAAAGCTCAAATTAATAATTATAAAATCTTTATTAATTGGAATGAAATGTTTGGTTTATAAAAGCAAGACCATCTTAACGTATCACAAAATATTGGGTCATTAAAATTTGAATTCTTTAAGGATAACATGTCTATCTAAAGGAATTGCAGTATAATGTATTAGGAAGGAAAAATGACCATTTCTTTGAGTATTAAGTTTGTTGAAGAAATGATAGATAATGATTTTTCAGTATGATTTTTTAAAATTATTATTACAAGTACTGAATGAAAAAAAAATGAAAAAATTCCACTGCAATTCATGGATGTGTAATTAATGGGTTGTGGTCTTGTCCATCACATTATTGGAAACCATAAAATATTATGGGTATTTCTCTCGGGCGTGTTTCTGGTGTATTGGTCAGCTGCGGGATTGATATTTCAAGCAGCTGAGCAGGTGATCATCTATAGTTATTGCAAGAAATTTCTTACTATATTGCACCTATTAAGAATAATGGGTTTCTGTGTGACAGTTACAGTTGGAATTTTAACTGAGAATTTGTCAAGTTTCTCAGAAGTAGTTTGTGTGTGATTCCTGTACTTTAAATAATTATGGGAAGAATGGTGTTAGAGTTTTCCACTGTTGAATTTGGATGCTAGGTTGGTGGATTTCCTGATTTTCTCTGTATAGTAGAACACTGAAATTAGCAAAAATAGGGGAAATAATTCGTAGAGTTTTGAAACTTGGTTATTAGGTGTACAATGTAGTATTGTTTACAATTATTAACTCCCCCCCTAAGAGCCAGGGTTTTGGACCCAACCAAAAACAAAACAAAAAACTTAAAAAAACTAAAAAACCCACTTAAAAAATCAAGGCTCAAATGTTTTTTTGTTGCAGTTTTAATAAACCTGATCAAATTTTTTTAAAAATAGCATGTTATTTCTGATTTGACTTGAAATATCATACCTGTATTATATATCATATTAGATAAATATATACCAATTTGATATTATATAATTATTTTTTCAGCTTGAAAAAAATGAATCTTTTTCTTCAACCAATGTTACCTTAAGTTTTCCTATTTCCGTTTGCAATATTTGTTTGGAACTGAATAGTTTTGTAAAAAAGAAAGATAAGTATAAAAGGTAATAATTTACTTAAAATGTAACGATTTGGCAACAATTATTAAACATAGCAAATATAATATATTGAACATGAAATGAAGGGTGCAAACAGGGATAACTTGGTCTTGTATCCCTTTAATAAATAAATTTTAAAATGTGAATAAAATATGCAACTATCAGTATAATGACAAATTTAAAAAAGTATATATTTTTGTAACATAAAAATCACGCATGAAACATGGAAGGATGAGAATATTTTAATACTAGTTTATAAAATATTGACTAAAATATCAAAATTAATTCAATTTAATATATAATGATGAAATGCAAAATGAAGAAAAAAGAGTTAATTGTACTTTGCAATATAAATTTTATTTAGTGAAAATGAACATGATTATTGAAACATTTTTGTTTGTTTTTTAAATGATGATATTTAAGCAGCGTTTTTTGCCTTTTTGAACCCTAGTATATTCCTCAATTTAGACCAAACCAAGCACAAGTAGAAAAATCTCTTTCCACAGATGCTGAACTTGGTGGAAAATTCGCCAATTTCTTCATAAATTGGCAGAAGGTGTGTAAGTCTGGATTTTTGGTAGGCCGTTTTTCTACCGGATGCCACCACTGAGACTCAGTAAATTTTTCTATAACATTAAGAACATTGATTTTGTTTGTATTAATATCATTTTGCAATAGTTTAGACTAAAATTGTTCTTTTGAAATAAAATATAAACCATTAGTCAAGTAAGTGGTAAAATTAAAACGAAAACAAAAAAAAATCCAATAAAACAATAAAACCCACCCGGGCTGTTTTTTAAATAAACCCGTTTGTTTAATCCTGCTAAAAGCCACCTCTAATGTGCACGTTGGCGGATTTTACCGTTTTGACGCCAAACGGTTAGGTTTTCGAGAAAGTAATCTGTACAAAAAATTCATTAAATTTTCTTCAAAAACAGTGGTAACCAGTTTTGAGTAACGTTCAGTGGTTCGCGAGATATAAGCTCTCCAATCAATGGGGTAGTTTTCAAAATCACTAATTTCTTCGTTTTTTTAAATAAAGAAATGATGCTTTTGGCATATTAGGACCTCGAAGGACCTATGTATCAACATGCAGTGATATACACGACAAAACAGCTGCTTCAATATGATTTTCGATCGAAAAACTCGCGTTTCAGTACGAATAGGTGACCGGGTATCCCGTACACATTTCGTCAAATATTCCCTACGTGTGCTTTGTTAGTATTGCATCCGCGCTTTGAATTCTGCGTGCTTCTCATGATTCTGCGCTTGAAAACAAGTTAATTTTTAACTGGTGCATGGAATGTTCTAGTCGAGAAAAAGCTTTTATTTTTCCTCCTTCACAAGTGGAATAATTATGGCTTCACGCCAGGATTCTCATATACTCATTACAAATCCAGTTAAATAAGTTTCATGCCTAGCTCTGGAAGTTGTTTTAGCATCACCTCGTGTATTTGAACAGGACCAGGGACTGTATCTTTTGAAAACGCAAGGGCTGAGGTTAGCTCCGTCATTCAGAAAGGTATGTTATATTCCTCACCTCTGCAACTGGAAAAATCCAAGCAACACTTTTGCGCGTGAGCTTTCTGTTGGAGAAAAACAGGAGTTAACTCTTTCGTAGTGCGATGCAAGTTCCTCAGCTATGACTTCAGGTGAAGTTTGAAGCTGTTCCATTTACTTCGAGACTGGAGATGGAAAAAGGACCACAATCATTGAATATTAGTAAATTTTTGCCATACGACGGACGAAGGAGTACGGCTTCTAAGAGATGAAGTGTAAGTTTTCCAAGATGACTTACTTTCTCGAAGTGTTCTTTGCTCTGCTTCTGCACCTTCTAAACTCAATGAAATTTTGTGCAGTCGAATATTTGTTTAGTTGCGCTAGAGCTTTCTGTCTAGCGCTGACCGCTTTTGCGCAGTCCGAATTCCACCACGAACTGGGCAATGCCTTGATACATGATGTAGGGATGGCGACAGCGGCTGCTTCGAGAACAGCATTTGTAAAATGGGATGCCGTAGCATCCACATCGGGACGAAAGGTTCATCGGAAAGATTGATGTTGTGTTCAAACATATTCCAAGCCTCTTTTCTTAATATCCACTAAGAGGGGCGAGTAACCTAAGGGCAAAGAACGTCCATATTTATAAGAATCGGGTAGTGATCACTCACATACAGATCATCGAGAACTGTCCGGCCTAATACTTGGGAAAGAGAGGAACTGTAGGTAGCTAAAACGAGTACCGAGAAAGATTGCGAGGTAGTACAGAAGTGTGTGGAGTGGCCTGTGTTCAGAAGCGCTCTATTCCGGCTTCTAACAGTGTCAATTATATCACTCTTTGGGCAGTTGTGAGAAGAACCCCAGATCTGGTTATGGCCTAACGACGATGAGAAATGGGGAAGGCAACTGGTCCATCAGACCACCAAGATCATTCTTCGTGAAAGACTGCCCAGGGGGATATAAATATTACATACCGTAAATGTGAGGGATGGAAGGTTTACCCTTATATATACGATCTGAAAGATGCTGGTTATAGGGAATTCCTGGACATAGACTGAAGTATTTACGAGTACAGCGACGCCACTGCACGCAAGCCGTCTTCTAAATCCACCCTATAACAAGTATTGCCACGAGATTAGAAAGTGTGTTTCGGCAAGAGGTGAGTTGCTTGAAGACAAAGTGTTTGACTTGGATGACTATAAAGTCAGACTTTGCTGTTGTCCCTTCCCCGGGAGAGTCGCCTTGATCACTGCTGGAATGATCAGTTCAGGACACAAGGTCCATAATGTTCGCTCCTTGGTGAGCGTCAAATATGACGGCGACTATGAGAAGTTGAGCACATAACATAAGAATCTGACTTTTAAGAGTCAACTCTGCGAGATTTAGGGGAGCGAGTTCTTTGTGGAAGACCCCGAAATGGTCTTCGGCGGGGGGGGGATCGTTTGTCGACAGACACTGCTGGGTGGATGTGATAAAGTTGACTGATGCTGTTGAAGTCGATGTTGACTTTTTGAATGTTACTTCAAATTTTGTTGGGGCTATGGTTTTACATCCCACAATATCCTCTTTGATGGAGATAGGGTCATCCAAGGATGCCTGTACTTCATTGTCACACATCTGTGGTTTCTTTACTTCCAAATCCACCTGACAGCCAAAGGACGCTGTAGTTGGTTTCGGAGTGTTTGCTGCTAATGTAAGGGTTTTAACCATGCTTACCGGATTTTTAATGACGTAGCAACGCCTAGCCTCAGGGAAAAACACTCTATTAGTAACTCTATTAGTGTTTGAATTGGAGGGATGACTGTCCTTACAACTCAGAGCACGGAAGCGACGAAATTAAAGAAGCACTGAAAATGTAGTGGAGTACCTACGCGGGACTATTGTGTAGACTCATGGTTTATCAAACGTCACAACCAATGTGGAGGTGGGGACGAATGTTCCCTGCACCTTCCTCCTTATTCTGTGGATGCTAACCACGTCTTGGGACTCAAAAATACCTGAAGTTCTTTTTCAGTTTATTGTGCAGTCATCGTGGTTGACGACTTCTTTGCACAAGTTTAAGCTGGGGTGAGTGCTCACCTTGATCTTCAAGCCAGCAATTACTTTGAGCGACAGGATAAATTCGATTTGCTTATCTGTACGTGCCTTCAGCAGAATTTCTCCATTCCGCTGGCACTTGACAGGGTGCAACTTACCGACATTCTCGTCAATTGTTTGAGCAAGTCGACAGAAACTAATCGATTTGAAGGTTGTACCTTCCTCAATGCATTGCATTAAAAGGAAGTGGGGGTTGGGAGTAGCCATAAGAATGGACTTGCATTTCATCCCTGTGTTCCCCACCCATCACGGAGTCCAGCAAGGGGACACCCCACTGGAGAGCCAGGGTCGACACGGCGATTTAGTGGGGACACGCAGAGGTTTGCACCAACGCCGCCGACCAGCGGGAAGTCTACGCGCCCCTTCACACCTCTACGCACCCTTCTCACTCGGGAGTTTAGTCAGAGACCTGTACCGAACCGATTGATCGGGGGTGGGTTAGCCCCCGATTGCCCGTCTAGAAGAGACCGAGGTTAAAGCAAGCGTATTGAAAGTCACTAGCATACAGGTTTGCTCATAATCAATAAATTATTCTTTTTAATAAAATAGTAAGAGCATATTAAAATAATTTATTATTTCACGTAGCAAAAATATCGAATAAAATGTATTTTTTTATTTTATGAACATTGACGAATGACATGTTATCCTTTTATTTTAAGAATATAAATAACTGTATAAAGTTATTCTTTTATTCGAGAAACATTGAATGACGAATAAAAAGTTCTTTTTTTATTCGATTCACATTAAATAACGTATGGAAAGTTATTCTTTTATTCAATCCACATTGAATGACAAAAAAGAAAGTTATTCTTTTATTCGACTATCTTGATTGGCGTAAAAAGTCATTCTTTTATTCGATTCTCAGGGAATGACGAATAAAAAGTTATTCTTGCTTGACGTACAAATGAATAGTAAGTTATTCTTTTATCGTGCGCCGTCGAGAATGATTTATTTTTAGTAATGCAATATAAGACGTTTCCTTTTTGTGGTTTGTTTTTGTTCTTGGTACAATGAGTGTCAAATGAATCTGCACTTCTTTGTGTTGCAAAGAATAAATTAATCAAATGTGAATGGTTATTCTGACGGAGTGTGCAATTCTTTTCAATCACTAGATTTTCCTTGGTGAGTCATTCATCGAACATAAAGTATATTTACGAATTGAAACGTAGGAAATTGATCGAGAAAGTGCAGAGAGGAAAGTGTCAAGTAATTTGTAAATTAAGTATTTAGTTAAGAAATTATTTCAAAATAGTTTTAATGTATCCATTATAATAAGAAATTAATTTTTGGACCCTCATTACACATAAATAAGCTAAAAATTAAAAGTCCATTTACTCCCTAACTGAATAAGGAAGAAAATATCTCACACGTATTAAAATAATGCATTTAAAAATTAAGAAAAAAAGAAACTCCCTTATTTACATTTTTTTCATTCACTGCTGACGTATCGTCATACCCTGCTTTATTTCACCTTTTACCTCACGTGTTTTTTCTTGTTTATTCTTTGGGCTCATTTTAATATAAACTTGAGGAGGGGGTGGATTTTCCATTATTTTATTTTGGGTTCAATAATCAGCAGAACATAGATAATCCATACATCCATACTAATATATAAATGCGTAATGCGAAAACGTGTCTGTTAGTTACTTAATCACGACTAAACCAGAGAACCGATCGTGTTGAAATTTAACAAGGAGATAGTTAATTCGTCCAGGATGAAAATAGACTAACTTTTATTTTTTTAATGTGTGGAAAGAAAGATAAAAAATGAAGATATGTCCGTGAAGTCGGGGGAAAAATCTGCCATATTCACTTACAGTGCCTAAATGGTTAGAGATGACAACTTTGAGTGGCAATATTGTTCGCCTCGAAGAGTACTACAAAATAGTCCTCGACTGCATATGTCTATCTACTAAGGTTAATTTAAATTATAAAAAAAAACGTTTTGAAAAACAGAAGTATTGAAATACTTCAATTCAAGTGAGGATTTTAAGAAGGAAAAGCCCGAACTTCATCAATTTTAACGGGTTCTTTGTTTTGTGCATTTAACAAAGATAAAAAACATTTGAATCATTAAATTTGGACGAATGGTTTATTTTTTAAACATTTTAATGAAATGATGCAACCGCACTTTGTTGTAATTGCTGTAATAAGACTTGCCATATTACACTATCGAAGGCCCCTTCGTAATCTATTAGTGCAGTTAACACATATTTCTTCTGTCGGTTCTTCACTTCAGACAAGTTCCATCACAGCCTGCTCTGTGCATTGGCCTTCCGTGAAACCGTATTGGTTGGCATTCATTTCCCCGCGTAATTCATGTTTCAACCTTTTAGCTATTATGGTATCTAATATTTTCCACAACACTGGATGGTTGCGTAATAGGCCTATATGATGTACTAAGCTGTTTTCTCTATTTCCTGGTTTCAGGAATAAACGCAGGAGACCTATTTTCCACTTCGGGAAGTATTGTATTCTTTGAGAAATTGTCCATGTGTGTCCATATCTGTGATGTCCATGTTCGTACTCTAGTTCCTTCTCTCGTTTATGTGTCCGAATTTATTTCTGTTTCTTTTTCTCCGCCATCTCCTTATCCCACCAAGAAACCACCCGCCGAAAACCACTAGTAATCTTTGAACAATATGGTGTAACGCGCTGTAACATATCGCCTTGTAACATCCATATTCGTTCATCTATATTTGTTGTCTATTTTTTACATTCATAGATTACATTGTTTTGTTGTGTGTTTTTATACATTTCCCGGTCGACCTTCCGGTAATTAATTTGTCTCTCAATACTTGTCCTATCTTCAGTCACTCTCGATGGTAAACAGTATTGTTTTATGGTCGCCGCTGATTGACCTCCTGGCTGATGGATGACCTTAATTCTCAATGGTATGTTACGTAACCTCCCATGTTGTAAGTATGGCTCTTGTAGAAAGACATCCATTTCATTTTCCTCGATATACTGTAGCAACTCCACTGTTCCAATTATTTTGCAGTACATTAACAGCCATAATTGTTTTCGATTATTTGTCATACTCTTTTATATTCAAGGCAGAGTCTGCTTCTCTCATAATTACAGGGTCGATTCTTTCGTTTACAGTTCATGCAATCCTGTTTGTTCCTGACGCTTTTTAAAATCATGACATGATTCCACACTTGCCGCATGTGGGCGCTTTGTCACGACACTTCTTGGTCTCATGACCGTAACGATGACAAAAAGCATCTTAGGGAGTCCACATACTCCTGTACCCTATATGCCTGAAATCCCTCATATATTTTTCCTTTTTCTAGTACTTGTTTGTATATCTGATGTTCTAATTCCAGCACCCAGTGTCGCGTCCTCCAATCTTCTTTCCCTATCGTTTTAATCAGTCTACAAGTTTCCTTGTCACGTACCCCATTCTGCTGTCGGAAGAGGCGCAGGAATTCTTCCTCGTCTTTCTCTTCTACGCTGTATAAATTATATTGGGTTTTGCCCTTATTATTTTATCTTCCTACAATTCCTCACAATCACCTTTAATGCGACGTATTTTGTCTAGTTCTGTATCATCTTCCACTCGAACAAGTATCCTGTCACTCCTCGTCATTCTTCATCCTTCCATGTTTAAGAAATCTTTTTCTTTTGTCATTAAGCTATTAAACTTTTCTCCTATACTCGTATTAACGTCATTTTTCCCTTCGCCTATAACTAATATTTGTTCTCTAGTTTGTGGTATACCCCGGACAACATTCGCAAATGTTTTATCTTGTGTCGTATCTCGCATTGTAACACTCGAATGCGATTGTTGCAAAAGTGCTTCTGTAACTTCCTCTAATTTATCAATGTTTTGCTCTGTTTTGACTGAGAATAGTCAGATCATGATGCATCTCTTTATTTTGCTGTGCCGCAAATCTAACCTGTTCTGGTCCTGTAATTCTAGTTTATGATCAATTTTTGCCTCATTTCCGCTGTCCGTCCTGCACTGTGTACCGGAGTAAATTGTATATATCGTCAATAACTTAAACAATAGTTTTCTTTAAATTTATTAATGTAGTTTTATCAAATATCTGTGCTTCCGCAATTTTGTCCCCTAATTCTTGTAAAACCTGTTTAGAATGGTCCTGTTGTTCTAGGTCTATCAATTTCTTTTTCAATATTTCGTTCTCTTTCCATACACTCTCTGCTGTGCGCCATATTTTCTTGACCCCACCTCGGATATGTTGCTGCATTTTCCCAGTGATCCGTTTGAATTTCTCGTCTTCAAAAATCATTGGCAATGAATCAAATATCTGGCGACCTTCCTTTTCGAAGTGACCCTGATCTTGCTATTTCCTATTCTTGCGCGACCGTGTTTCCATAACTTCATGGTCTTGGGTAGTGCTATAGTCATTATTCGTCAGGCTACGAATGTCGCGAGGATAGTAATACACGGAGCAAACAATGGGGCGATGAAAGAACGACTAGAAGAGGAAATTAACTCGAAATGTTCATGATGACACAAAAATTACTATAGAGAATTGACTTTGAACAAAAAAGTAATACCCCCCAGGGGACTTACATCTAGTAAGTACGTGTTTGGCGAACACGGGGCCCCGAGCTGAGTCTGGCATTACTTCCACTTACTTGTGCCATGCTCCTTCCTTTCTCTTTTCTGACCTCCCTTGGTCACCTCTTGTTCTTTTCGATCCCGACGCTATTAGGGCTAGGGTATCTTTCATTTTCCTCTCCCCCCAGGGGACTTACATCTAGTAAGTACGTGTTTGGCGAACACGGGGCCCCGAGCTGAGTCTGGCATTACTTCCACTTACTTGTGCCATGCTCCTTCCTTTCTCTTTTCTGACCTTCCTTGGTCACCTCTTGTTCTTTTCGATCCCGACGCTATTAGGGCTAGGGTATCTTTCATTTTCCTCTTTCCTCTTCTTTTTTAAAGGGTTTTTTAGTAAAAGGCATGTGATATATTGGAATTTGTGTTTTGAGTTGTAATGCAGGAGAGTTTTTATTGGGTATGGCTGAGTCTTTCGGCGAGTCCCACACGCGGGGAGAGTCATGTTGGCTCTCCCTAGTGCGTAACTGCATTTTCCCTACCTGTACAAGTTTTAAGGGCTCTAATGACCTCGCTGTTGACGAGCCCTAAAGCCCCACAAAAAAAAGTAATACGGAAATAATGGTGAATCAATAATTGATCTAACATTGACAAACTAATTACAAACAGGAACGGTACAAAATCGGACAGCAAATGGTGTGCATAGTGATCATAAAGCCATAGAATTTGAGGTGCACGCAAATGGAGGTGGTGTACAAGTGCTAAATGATGATGACAAACAATTCTGTGGTAGCAAAATAATTTGGCCACACTTAAATATTGAAATTACAAGGGGATATTGAGGACATGAGACTTAATCATGAAGCAATAATAGACGAAAAATAGAGGCACTACAGTTGGGATTGTTAAGGTTGGGAGCTAGGTGTCAGAAAAAACCCACAAAAGGAGGTAGAACACCAGTCAAATCGTGGACGCTGCATTTAAGTACATTGAAAAGAGCGAATAATAAAACGCGTAGGGAAATGCATTCAGCAAGACTGAAGGGGCTGGATATGAAGAATGTGCTGAACCAATACGGGAGGAGTCGTGATGAATTTAAAATAGAGGTACAACAAGCAAGAAAGAATTGGAAGAAATTTATTGAGGTCATTTGAGAAAGGTATGTGGGGAATACTCTGTCTTATAAGTGAGGATAAAAGTAAACGAAAATAAGTATGGATGACGTTGATGGCTAATGGGGCATATTCAAGTTGGGAAGAATCTGGAAAAGCACTATTAGATGGCATATACAAGACAGTACCGACGGAAGTCTGGCAATGGGGTGATGTTATTCTTTCTATTTCTTCACGCTGCACAAGATCGGAAATTGAAAACTCAATAAGGTAACTTAAAACGAAAAAGGCGTTACAAGTTGTATGTTACAAGTTGGGTAAGGAAATTTTATACTTCATTGTGAGGGTTGGAATCATGGAATATATCAGCAGACAGGACGTTAAATTATTGTATATAGGGGCATTGCGACAAGCATTGACTTATGGATGTGCGATTTGGGGACATCGTATTATATGCCAGCAATTTGAAAGATAAGTTTGTGGCGGCCTCACCAGCACATTATGTGGTGTCAACAATGAAGATACAAACAGAAGAAGACGATAGCACATGCGATTGAGTCCACCCATTGTTGACCAGCGGGCGATGTGGGTGGTGAAGCCAATTGTTCTAAGTTAGTTGGTTCCGAGGAAGCGTACGAGAAGCATCGAGCTGGTGTAACCGCGAGGAAGCGTACGAGAAGCATCGAGAGTGTAACGCGCACCCAAAGTGGTGACCCCGACGTGATGCGCAGTGTGTCCGTCGTCCGTCCGCGATACAGCCGCGCCCGCGATCAGCCGCGTACGCGTACTACGCCGCGCCACGCCCCATCGCTCGCTTCCGCGTGACCGCCTCCTGACCAGCATCATGGAAGCACTGCAGGCTCAGGTCGAGCAGCTGCAGCAACAGAACGCTGACCTCCTGCTCCTCATGCAGCAACAGCCCGCGCACGAAGCGCGCCCGCTCCCACAGCCTCCAGGAAGCAACCACGTTCACCGCATGTCGGTGAAACTACCACCCTTCTGGAGCGACAGGCCGTCGTTGTGGTTCGCGCAGGCCGAGAGCCATCACGACGCCTTTCGGACTCTTCGAGTTTCCATTCATGACGTTCGGGTTACGGAACGCCGGCCAGACTTTCTAGCGGTTTATTGACGAGGTGACGCGGGGACTGGACTTCTGTTTTCCGTACCTGGACGACATCCTCGTATTCTCACGGTCCGACGAGGAACACTACCAGCACCTGCGTGCGTTGTTCGAGCGCCTCGCGCAGTACGGCGTCGTGGTGAACACCGGAAAGTGCATTCTCGGAGCCACCGAAGTGACGTTCCTCGGCTACTCAGTGTCCGCCGCGGGCACGCGCCCACCCCTCGACCGCGTCGCCGCGCTCCGAGACTACGCTCGGCCGGAGACGGCGCAGGGGCTCCGTCGCTTCCTCGGAATGGTGAACTTTTATCGTTCCTTCGTGCCACGAGCGTCTGAACTCCAGGCTCCGCTGCACGACGCTCTCGCCGGAAGAAACCTAAAAGGGAAGGACCCCGTGCCCTGGACACCGGAGCTCGAGAGCGCATTCGAGACGTGCAAGGAGGGCCTGTCGACGGCCACACTCCTCGCACACCCGGTTCCCAACGCGCCATTAGGACTTTTTACCGACGCGTCGAGCGTGGCCGTGGGCGCCTGCCTGCAGCAGCACGTCAACGACGCCTGGCAGCCCCTCGCATTTTTCTCACGGAAGATTAGCGGTCGACAGGCCGAGTGGCCGGCCTACTACCGCGAACTACTCGCCGTGTACGAGGCAGTGCATCATTTCCGCCACATTCTGGAAGCTCAGCACTTCCGCATTTACACGGACCACAAGCCGCTTGTCCACGCTTTCTCACAACGCAGGGACAAACTCCCTCCCGTCCAGGTGAACCAACTCGCCTTCATCGCGCAGTTTACCACGGACGTGGAGCACATCCGCGGCGCCGACAACGTGGTGGCCGACTGCCTCTCGCGCGTAGAGGCCATCGTTCAACAACCCTCGCACCAGGACATCGCCGACGCCCAGGTGGGCGACGAGGAGATTCAGGACTACCTCAGCCCCGACTCTTCACTCCAATTACAGCGCGCCGACATCCCGGGGACTTCCACCACGCTCCTCTGTTACGTGTCGACGGGCCGCCTCCGCCCCTTCTTGCCCGCCCCGCTCCGCCGGCGGACATTTCAGGCCCTTCATGGACTGAACCACCCGGGCATACGTGCAATTGCCCGCCTTGTCGCGGAACGTTTCGTCTGGCCGTCCTTACGCAAGGACTGCCGCGACTGGGCACGCGCATGCGAGCCCTGCCAGCGCGCAAAGGTGACGCGCCACGTCAAGGCCCCGCTAAGCACCTTCGCTACGCCGTCCGCGCGGTTCGAGCATGTCCATGTGGACATCGTCGGCCCGCTTCCCCCTTCCTCCGGATTTCGCTACCTGCTGACAGTAGTTGACAGGTTCACACGCTGGCCGGAGGCGTACCCGCTCGCGGACATCACCTCCGAGAGCATCGTCCAGGCTTTCCTCATCGGCTGGGTGGCGAGATTTGGCGCACCGCGGCGAATGACTTGTGACCAAGGTCGCCAGTTTGAGTCGCGGCTTTTCCGCAACATCCTCACGCTTTGCGGCACGGAGAAACACCGCACCATCGCTTACCACCCCCAGGCCTCGGGCATGGTGGAACGTTTCCACCGTACTCTGAAGGCGGGGTTATGTGCCATGAGGGCGAGGCCTGGCTCACGGCCCTCTCGTGGGTGCTCCTCGGGCTCCGCAACACGCTGAAGGAGGACGTCGGAGCATCGGCCGCCGAGCTAGTGTACGGCGAGCCGATGCGCCTTCCCGGCGAACTGCTCGCCGCACCACTGAACTCCAGCCCATCTGCTGACGCCACCTGCGTCCTCACGCAGGTACGGGAGCAGATCGCCCGTCTCCGCCCCACGCCGGCTGCACGCCACGCGCGGCCGGCGTCATTCGTCTTCCCGGACCTGGCGCAGAGCACGCACATTTCCTCCGGGACGACACCGTGCGTGGTGCCACCCTACACCGGGCCACACGCGGTCCTGCAGCGCGACGACAAGACTGTCACGCTGCAACTCCGCGGGCAACCCTCCCGCGTGTCCATTGACCGCGTGAAGCCGGCCTACCTGCCCGTGACAGACGTACCCAGCGCCGTCACCCGCGGCGCCGCCTCAAGCACCCCCAGCGCCGCCCCAGACGGCGGCACTTCCGGCACGGCTCCAGGCCGTGGCGACTCCGGCACCCCCGCTGACGGCGGCCCCACCGGCGCAGGTCACCCCGGGCCGCAGTCGCGCGCTGCTAGCGCCGACGACGCCATCACGCGACGTACGCGCGCCGGCCGCCGCGTACGCTTCCCGGCTCTTAACCAGCCCGGCTAGGCTCCGCCTCTCCGCGTGGGGGTGGTGTGGCGGCCTCACCAGCACATTATGTGGTGGCAACAATGAAGATACAAACAAGAAGGCGATAGCACATGCGATTGAGTCCACCCATTGTTGACCAGCGGGCGATGTGGGTGGTGAAGCCAATTGTTCTAAGTTAGTTGGTTCCGAGGAAGCGTACGAGAAGCATCGAGCTAGTGTAACCGCGAGGAAGCATACGAGAAGCATCGAGAGTGTAACGCGCACCCAAAAGTTAATAGAGCGACATGTCTTACTTCATGTGACAGGATGTTATAAGTCAGTTTCAACAGATGCGTTGCAGTTGCTTCCTGGTATTTTACCCATAGATTTGCACGTTCAAAAAATAAAATATCGACATCTATTAAAGCAACACAGGGAGATAACTAAATGGTGAACGACTAAGGATGATAAAATGGCACGCAAGTCGACCTTACTGGACATGGTTAGTTTAGGAACTACCTATGGAGGATCGGAATGGATGTAGTACCTGATTGTGATTGTGGCGACAATGAAGAGACACCAGAGCACAATTTGTGGGATTGTGTGATCTTTGGGACAAAGCGTGCACAGTATGTGAAAAAGTATAGACAATTATATTTTGGATTTTCGACAACTGATTAACAAACAATGGAAATACAACATACTGGAATAGTACATCACATCCATTGGGCTTTTGCTAATAGCTTTACAGTGAGATTAGGGTGAGAAATAAGTCATTGAGTATACACGTCTCCTCATGGCGGGGACGGTACTTGTACTATGCGGTCAATTTGTGATGTGAATAATTTAAAATGTTGAAAGAAAACAGGACCCTGTATTGCGATTGCTATAGACGCAGGGTGATCTAATGGTCAGGAAATAAAATTTAAAAAAATGTCGCGAGTAGTCGTGCCGCTCGCTTTCTCGAGTACTTTCTCTACCCTTCGCTTTCCCTCCATAGCATAAATCCCTTGTCTTATTAACGTAATTCAGTAAGTGTCTGGCCCGTGTACTCAGAGCTCTTCTAACCTCATATATTCAGTAGGAGTCACTTCACGAATTCAAGTTCTCCTTGACCACATACAAACAGTTCATATGGCCGTTTCTTTAGATTTCTAGTTTAAATGTATTTATCACGAAACCAAAACACTGGTGTTCTTTTGCTGTTTTTTTAGAGCAAGCACTACAACTATCTAGCTACCTAGTATTAAATCTTGAGTGTAATTGGTCATTAGATTACCTTAAACATTACATTCTTCGTCATATCATTGGTTTTATGCTCATGTCGTTCTTGCTCATAACTCCATCACTTTATCACTTGATTCACTGATAATTTCTGTACTTTGCAGTCTTTATTGTGGTTATAATTGTAATTAACTCACATGCATTTATGCCCATTACCATTTTCCAAACTTATGTAACCAGAAATGTATTTCATGTTCACGTTTTTTTATTAGGCCCCTATAGGCCAAATTTCTTCGGGTTTTCTTTCACGCAGTCATAAAAGGTAACTCATGAAATAGGTTTGCATTTCAAACAGAATCCACACCTTTAAACGCAATTCCCAACACTTCCGGCGATAAATTGTCATGTGTACACACGCGTCCTATGTTGCTACGCTCGTTTCAATGTGCTCACGTGAATCACTTGATTTAAACAGCCTGTTAACTTCAGGTGTTTTATGTACTCCCTTCTTTCGTGTCCGTACATGGGACAATCCCACAGCTGGTGTTCTCGTGGTTCGTCGTCATGTCCGCAAATGCAGTCTCTCGTCCTTTAATTGTCCGCCTCTATCTGATCTGCCATGCTTCCATCACGGCCGCCGTTATGCCTCTTTTCCAATTTTTAGTACCCTTGCTCAACTCATTGCCATGCAACACCAGTTTTCATTCGTTTTGTATTTGCGACGATATTGAAGCTTCATATATGGACACAACGGCATGACTCCGTACAAACTCTCCAGAGGTTTTCGAGATATCGTTTTATTAGCACCTCCACAAGAAGGCATGTCCGTTGGATTTGATTTATTTTCCTTTCAACGCTCACATAGGCAGCTCTACGTCCCCACACCTTCGATCCATATGTTAAGATCGGGCGCACTGCACCTTAGTATAGCCTTACCTTATCGTCTTGATCAATATTGTACTTGTGAGCCATACTCGCAACAATCCGTAATAAATTCTTTTTGCTTTATCTGGACAATTCCCAACACGATACATTATAGTTACCACATATCGCACCCAATCATTTTTTTCGCTCTTATTACTGCTGTTTGAACTGTCTTCTTGCCGTTCGATATTAATTCCAGAGGTCTGTCTCATGCTGTCGCTTTTGCAGTCTCCGCATTAGTCTGGTTTAATTTTTTAAATATTTTTTTACACTTTCCTAACTGTTGTCCACCATGATTGGCCCCTCTTCACTACTTTTGGTCGTTCATCCATGTCACCTCGTAAGATATTCAGCTGAACGGTATCAATCTCGTCAACAATGTCATTTGTACTCACATCTGGTACTTCCTGACTCCAAGTCTTTTTAACCTCCTCTAGCTTTCTTCAATTTACCCTAAGGCGAAATTCAAGGTGCACCTCCATCCTCAATCCTTTATTTGATTCTACTACTACATCCATACCGGCGTGGTAACTCTCCACCCCATCACGAAGCTGCCAGTGTACCATGTGTGCTCCTTCCATGCATTAGTGAGTGTTAAATCAATGATTGATGAACCATTTGACCCCATAAATGTTTTCACCACAGTCATTATGTATTATTAAATTTTCTTCCATCACGAATTGTTCGAATAATTTACCTCGTCTATTAGTTTTATCCCCCCACAATTTGGACCTCGCATTTGAATTTAAACAAAATAATATATCGCGATGTCTTAAATCATGTAATATTCGTCTGAAAGCAATGTCTTCCGTTTTGTTAGCAAATTTACAATACATGTTTACTATTATCAGATCAACGTCACCTTGATAGACTATTGTCTTATGGTGGTGACCGGTGAATTCTGTCAATTCCAAAACATGTCCTCATTCTGTATTATTGTAGCACACCCCTAATATATTACAAAATAGTTTGCAAATAATAAATGATTGCGGGCTGTAACATTTTACATGGTGAATGGAATCATAGATCTAACGCTGACAACACTGACAAAACGAGTAACAGTGAAGCAGTGGAAGATACCTAAAGCAGAGATTGAAAGCGATTACAGAGCGATTACATTTCAAATAGAACGAAAACAAGTGCAATCACATGAAAAAATGAGCATAAACATTACAGTTAAATAAAATGGGACAAATTTAAAAGAGTCAAGGAAGGTAGGGAATACAATGCCACATATGAAGACGATTTGAACATTGATGAAAGAATAGAAAACTTACAACAAGACATCTTACAAACAGCGCATCCTTATTGTCAAAAGAGAAATGAAAGAATGAAATTCGGTAAAACGTAGTGGGACCATGAGTTAACTGAGACTAGGAAGAAACGTGACAAATTACGAAGACAACAAGGGACAGAATAACTACATAAACAGAAAACAGACAAACAGGAATTTTTTGCAGTCATTCAGACAGCTAATCAGAAGAAAAAAAGAATGACAATTGGGAAAGATATGTTTCAGAAAGAGTAACAACAAATGTTTGGGGAATTCCATACGAAGAAGGGATAAAATGAAATATTAGGAGGAAATATAAGAAATGGATTAATCCTAACTAAAGAATGGGTTGACACTGGTAATACAATGATAAAATAGATACTACATGGGTGTAATGAGGAAATAATGCAACCACGCAATTACGCTTACACTGAAGAACCAGCCTATGAAGAGATAACAGCAGCTGATATGTTAAGAATAATTGAAAGAAAGGTCACGGCAAATAATACTGTTAAATAGGATTACGACAAGCAAACCCAGAAACCGATTTACATGATAATTTAATTTGGAAATCACATACAAATAAACAAACCCAACAAGAAACATCACAGAAGATAAAATACATTCATTTAGAAGACATTAGTGAACCAAAAATTTAAAAGCTGGATGTCGAAACCTGCCAATGCGGCCCTTTATTCCAAATCCTTTGCGATGCTTTCAGTTCCAGAGTTTCGACACACGACTTCGTGTATGGGTCGTTCTATTTGTGGCAAGTGCGGAAAGGAGGCACATGAACCAAGCGTTTCATGCCCGGGGCCTTCTATGTGCATTGATTACACGGGTAGCCTCCCGGTATGGAGCGGGGAATGCGTTGCCTTTCTTGAAGAGAAGAAAGTACACGAGATCAAGACGATCGAGAAGGTCTCGCACTGTGAAGCACGGAAGAAGTGCAGGGCCACACATCCTGTATTTCTATCAGCTACTCCACCGCTGGAAAGACTCCTGTTCAGAAAAAAGTATTTCTGTCCAAACATCTGCCACTGACATGTCAACGACCACGTCGTGCACATGCCAGTGCAAATGTGGGAAGAAAAATCTTCAAGCCGTCCTCGTGAAGCCAGTTATCCCAGCTACATTCAGTTCAACAATGAAATCTCCTAACAGCACTACAATCACCACAATAAATTCCAAGAACCCAAGCAAAACGAAGTTCAGGATACCAAGGTTGAACCCATGGACCTGTCAAAATTCTTCCCAGTTAAAACTCCTACCTCTAAATCACGGAAACGAAAAAAAAAATTGCCTTTCTTCCCCCGAATTGGACAGTGCATTGTCTGACGATGATGCGACAATGCACGATCAAGTCTCCGATTCGGGAAGTACAAAATTATAATGCCTTCCATACTTCAGTGGAACCTTAATGGATATAGAACTCAACGTACATAATACAGCTCTTGCGCGTCGCAATCCAATATGCTTTAACCTGCACGAGACGTACCTTTTACCGGAGCACTCTCCCTCTGCGGGGATATATCAGCTTCCGACACGATACCAGAGGAGAGCGAGCAAGATATGAAGTGGCAGTGTTTGTTAGAATTACGATCCTCTAATTTTTTCATTTATGCATCTCCCCGTTTGTCGACCGTTTGGTCATTACCTGGGATTGTCGCCGCATTTTCTTTCTCTATTGATCAAATAACTGTTCAATAATTGTAATATTTATTTTCCTCTGTCTTTCTGTCCCCAGTTATTTTCCTTCTCATTATATACGTTTCTATAATCCTTGTGCATTCGGCTATTGTTCCTATACTTGTGGTGGTACCAGCGTAGCCACCGTCCCTACCACGGAGAGGTGTGGAGCTCATTTACTATCTAGTCTTGTATGCTTTTCGTATACTCATAATATTCACCACATATTCGTCGAATTCCTCAAACACGTTCTCGGTCTTGTCCTTATCGCTGTAGAGTTCTCGTCGCTTGAGTTGTTGGAGCCATCGTCCTCTTTCTCCCCGTCAGCACGCAATCGTAAAGTACATGTTCCACTGTACCGGCATTCATCCCACATCCGTTCTAAATACTATATTCCAGGCTATAGCAGTTAAAATACATTGCGTGCCAACTTTGTCCGTGTATTCAATTTATCTCCCGCCTACACGAGATTTCTCAGACTCTTCCCGAAGGGATTATTTCACCACCTCCGTCAACCAGTCCGCCTCCTCGGAGATTTTAACGCCCAGTGTTCTGTGGGATTCGTCGAGCGATTGCCCCAGAAGCAGACCGCTGAATTGTCTCTTCGAGCGTGAAGATTTGAGTATAATAAACACCGGGAAGATGATCCACTTCACGTTTGCCGTGGAGTCATGGACTGCTATTGACCTGTCAGTTTATTCTCCTGAAGTTGCTGATATCTTCCAATGGAAGGTAGATGATCTTCCAATGGCATGGTAGCGACCATCATTCTGTCTGGTTGTCCTTGCAAGAACGCGCGACTGTTCCCGAATGCAAGCCTCAAAAATGGATTCTCAGAAACGCTATACCCCTCTCTGGCTGTTTTCAGAGAAACGGGAAGTGTCCAATAGAGGGTCGGCTAGCTGTCTCAGGTGATTCATTACGCCTCTGAGGAATCCGTTCCGAAAATATTTGTTTCCGAGAAGACCTCATGTGCCCTGGTAGAACGACGCATGTCATTCCTCCCTTCGAGCGATGCGAAGTGCTTTACGGAAATTTAAAGGACGTCCAACTCCAGAAAGCCTCGCCGCATAGTGGGTTTCTAGAGTGAAAGCGCACAGAAGCATCAAATAGTCCAAGACCACCGTTAGGAATTAGTTTTTAAATACCGTTAAGAGATCAATATCGTCCACGAAAGTAAGGGAGTCAATCGAAAGATATCTGGAAGGTATTCTCTTGTCCCGTTATCCAGACTAAATTATCAGGGTCAGGTTCTCACCAACTACAAATGGCTGAATATTTTGCTGACCTAACATCTACAGCAAATCGCGATCCTGATTTCGCGAGAAAGGGAATTAGCATAGAGCACCTTTTTTCGTTCCACCAACGGAATCCTACAACTCCCTCTCTATGTGGGAACTGGAATCAGCTCTATCTATAGTCCACGACACTGCTCCTGACCCCTCTTATATTCCCTACGAGATGCTCAGATATTTTAGTCTGAAATCAAACCCTTTCTATAATTCTTTAATCTTTCATTGTCCGAAGGAGTTTTCCCTAATTGGTAGAAGGAAGCAACGCTATCCTTGACTAGAACCATAAAGGACAAAACAGCCGTCAGTAGTTATCGAAGTATCGCCTTGGCGAGTTGCGTTGGTAGAACTCTGGAGAGAATTGGCAACCGACGTCTCGTTATGTATTTTGAAAAGAATAACTTGCTGAGGCTGTCTCAGTGCGGGTTCAGGAAGTTTGATTTCATCCTGGACAACTTACTTCTCCTGGAATCAGCAATTCTAGATACCTTCGTCCGAAGACATGTCGACTATATGGCTGGGGTTTTAGAGGATTTCATCCTCTGATGTTAGTCTTTTTTTGGATATACGTTCCTTCCGTTACATAATTGGATGAGAGACTTTCGGATCTCCCACAAGAGAACTGTCCGTCAGGGCTCAGTCCTGAGTGCGACTTTATTTGGAGTGGCCATTAACAGGATAACGTCTGCTGTGAGGAGTCCGGCCTATAACTCTTTTTGTCGATGACTTTGCCATCTTTTATTCATCGCAGGTACGGAACGACAAATCCAACTCGTCCTCAATAGATTGTACCAATGGTCAAAGACGACTGGGCTTTCGTTTGTCTGCTGAAAAAACACTGTACTTTTCCGTAGTTGATCAAGCCTCCTGACAGACCCTTACCTCGTCCTGGGGGACAACGTTCTAACATTTTATCCTTCATTTAATTTCTTAGGTCTCACCTTTGATCAGAGAATAAGTTGGATTCACACCTTACCAATCTAAGAGCTAGAACACTTAAACTCTGTGAATTTTCTGAAGTGCCTGAGCAGCAGCGAATGGAGTGTCGATCGCTCCTCCTTGCTCTTGTTTTATCACACATTATAAGATCTCGTCTCGATTATGGCTGCGTTGTATATTACAAGCTGTTAAAGTCGGATACTGTCCATGCAGGACTTCGACTAGTTACGGATGTGTGCCGTAACAGTCCCATTCCCAGCTTGTATGCCGAGAGTGGCGAATCATCTTTCCCTCCGGCGGCAACCACTCATGTTACGACACTTTACCCTTTTTTTACCCGACAATCTGGTTTACAACGCAGTATTTCATCCTTATTCTTCTTCCATCCATTTCTACAACTGACTGAGAGCAACCAAACTGTTTCGATATCACTCCTAGCAAATTTTGGAAACCTTGAATATTCACATTGGCAATGTCTTAAATCAAGGTAAGACTTTGCATTGCATGGATTAATTTTTCTTTAGTGTGACAAGAAGGACATTCCAGCCGCGATGTTGAAAATATACTTCCACCTAATCGTCGACAAACACCGGGTCTATATTCCTGTATTTGCTGACTATCGAAGCAGGCCGATGGTGTCGGCTGCTTGGTTGTGTTCCCTCGTAAGACCTGTGGTTACCGTCTTGGTGACATGTTCAGCTTTTACACTGCTAGGTGCTACACCATATTGAGAGCACTGTGATCAACAAAGTGCTCCCGCGGATCGAATTTCTTGACTGTGGTGGATGGGCGATCGGAGTGTTTTGAAGAAGAAACGAGGGAAGGCCAGAAGAACGTTACAGAAGAAAAGACGGAAAGGGAAATTAACAGAAAAAACAGAACTAGAGTACAGAAGAACGTTAAGACAATTCCGAAAAAAGATTAAAGCAAGTAAACAAGAAATATGGGAGGGTTTTCTTAAGAAGAATATGAAACAAAATATAATGGAAATTCCATATTTAATAGCGTGAGATAAAATTAAACGAAAACAAGTCTGGAGTACGATAGTAGTGGATGGGATTGAAACAAGAGATTGGATGGATACGGGAGAGAAGTTATCGGAAATATTACCTCAAGACGATGAAACAAGGTAAGGGGAGAAGCATAAAGTAGATGGTAGAAGGAATGAAATAAAACAAAGTGAATTAGACTATGCTGTCTAGTCACTAAAGACAGGGAAACGCCCAGGATACATGATAAGTAACGAAATGTTTAGTAAGTCATATGTGATGAACAAAACAAATATTAACAATCTGTATAATGCATGCTTGGTGAGAGGAATATTTCCAAAACAGTGGACAATTGCATTACTGGGCGCCTTTTTCTAAGGAAGAAATCGTATTATTGAGGAAGCGGATTCATACCATCCAATACGTTTGTTGTCATGCTACGGGAAATTATTTGAGAAAATCTTTTTAGAGACTAACCGTTAAATTGAAGATGGGAATTTTCTTGAGGACGAACAATTTGGATTTCGTGGAGGATGATCGACGTTAGACGCAATAAAGATGTAAACTGGATGGATATAGATCCGAAGGGAAAAAATAGCTTGGCAGTCTTCTTAGACATAAGAGGTGCTTCTAATAATGTTTAGTGGGAGTTGTTTTGGAATAATTAAGAAGTTTTAGAATGGACACGTATTTATATAATTTAGTCGTTGATTAGTTTCGAGACAGATTTTCGTATTTAAAAATTGGAGGTGAGAAAATTATACATGAAATCAACAAAGGATGTCCTCAGTGGTCACATGGGGGAACTCTATTGTGGATTCTCTTCATAGATAGGCTGTTAAAAAAGATAAAAAGGGATATGACATAGTCGCTTATGCGGATGATTTGGCTCTATTGATCAAGAAAACTCAAGAATAGAAGTGGAAAACATCTAGGATATTGCAAATTTGTGAAACTTTGTGAACAGATAATTCTCTGGAAATTGCTGCAGAAAAAAACTATTGGAATGATGTTTCGGATGAAAAATGTGAAAAAGAGGGAACCAGTTTTACGAATAAATGAAGTAAGGATAAATATTAAGATGGTATATATGTACCTAGAGTTGATGTCAGACTCGGAATTAAATTATCATGCACATTTGAAATACCTAGAAACAAAGTGAAAAGACATACTATCAACTATTAAGTATTAGATTAACGAAAATCGTCATTTAAAACAGTTGTGTAAAAGTGTAATTGTACCCATTGTAATATGGATGTGAGACTTGGACAATAGTATTGCGAAAGGTTTATTTGCGTAACCGATTGGAAAGGATCCAGCGATTATGACTTTTGCGATTGAGTGGGGTCTATTGCACAGTATCAAATGTCTTAAATGTTCTGTTGAGAGTGAATCCTGTCGACTTGAGCATACAAAAGTGGGTGTTGAAAATTACAATGAGGTATAACAAAGAATTGGCGTTAGATGGAGAGACAGTTAAAATGGAGGATAAAGACTGAAGAAAGAGTTAATCAAGATATTACTAGAGGCATGGCTAATTCGATAGGAGAGGTCAAAGAAAGGAACGTTTTAGTTCATACCAAATGTAGCTCAGCGAAGAAAGTGGTTTCAACCAGGTTACAGAATGACAGAATTTCTCACAGGACACGGAGATTTTAAATATTATTTAAATGGTTTGGAAAGGTATCTGATGAGACATGTGGGTATGGCAGTGCTTCCGAAACGGTCGAACCTGTATTATGGGAATGGAAATGTTACGGTGAAGAAATGGCAAGATATCTGAGAGAGATGAAGAGAAGTTGATAACGGATATATTACATTCTATGATAGATATTAAAAACCGATATGAGGCATTTCGCTCATTCATAGATGGGATATATGAAATTAAAGAAGCACTGAAAATGTAGTGGAGTACCTACGCGGGACTATTGTGTAGACTCAAAGACATTAGGTGCCAGAAAGAGAACACAGGATTAACGAGACGGTTGTCATGTAATGTCTCTTATGATGTAAACATGACTACTTAAATAAATAAACGAAAAAAATAAATGATTTGTTCAGATTCTCTGAGTGCCCTTCAAGTAATCCAGACTAAGTACTCAGCCGAGAAGCTGAACCACAACATCGAGGATGTACTTTTCTCTCTTCAAAGTGACGGAAAGAACATTGTTTTGCTGGATTCCCGGACTCGTAGGAATCAGAGGAAATGAGGAAGCAGATGTTTCCGCGAGTACTGCGTGCCTTAAGAATCGCTCTATGACTCCAAAAGGGAAATATTACATTCCATCGAGACGAGGATACTGAGAGAATGGAATAATGAGTGGTTGGCTGTTGAAGGGAATAGGTTCAGACTTATCAAGTCCGCTGTTGAATCACGGAGTAGTTCCTGTAGGTCAACCTGGCGCGAGGTCTTACTGAAGGTCTTACTACGGGTCTGTGCATAGGACATTGTCTTCTTACTCATCGGTATCTCTTGCAACTTGATAAACCCGCATGTGAGGAGTGTAGCTTTTCTTTGACAGTGCGTCACCTACTAACTGATTGCAGAAAATACACCAGAATATGGTGAAACATTGGTCTGGCTGCCGACTTACTAACTTCTCGGAAATGAAACGGATGATGTTAATAAACTATTGAATTTAATAAATAGATCGGGGCTCCTCCCACAAGATCTCGTGAGGGTTTAAATTTTCATTCTTTCCTTTTCGTTCTTTCATTCTTCCTTTTCCTTGTTAGGAAAATTATAGTTTTCTGAATGTATTTAATTTTTGATTTAATATATTGGGCAACTGTATTCTGTCATCTTTGTGTTTAGATATTTGTTGAATTCAGGAGGGTTTTTTAGTGGGTATGGTCGAGGTATTCGGCGAGTCTCCTACACGAGGAAGTCACGCCGGCTCTTCCCTATGGTGCGAAACTGCATTTTCCCCCTCCTGTAAGGGTTCTCATGACCTTAATGTTGGCGAGCCGTAAAGCCCCAATTTTAAAAAATGGTACACGGCAGACTGACTATCTGACAACAAGCACTGTGGGTAGAAGACAACTCTGGCACGCTTAAGACTCTTTTCCACGAGCAAGAAATATGTCGACATAAATTGCGCGAGTTGATGTCCACTCCGTGTAAACGGTTCTGAGAGTCTTTCGGACAGGTTTTGAATTTGCCAGATGATCTCTCAGAGCGTTGGAGCAAGTTCGTGTAATCACAAGATCCCTTCTCTCTGGACGTACAAGATTGATTTCGAGCCGACGTGAATGTTTTAGCGTCGATTCTTTGTACCGCTCGTGTGGGGCTGTTAGTCGAGGTTAAGTACGCGTCGTATGTTGCGTTTATATTAAAGAACATAGTATTTACTTTAGTACGTAGTTATTAGTATTTATTATGATTTATGTAAACACTTCTATTTTACATTATAGTTGTATAAAATATATATTCACGTTAATTATGAGTGTAGATGTAGAGTTTAAAGAAAGCAGTACAAGCAGGTGGAACGTTCCTACGAGAGGACTCGAATCTACGGACTTGTGCGTCAGAAGTCGACGGTGCTAGTAGCAGACACTTGCGCCATGCAGCCGTTGTTTGGGTAGTACGTAGGGCGCCAGCTAGCTTATTGTGTCTCAGAACAAATTTTGAAGCTGCAAAGTAACATTGTCATGTATAGAATTTATTCTGCCATTAGTACAACAATAATTGCAATAAACTTAACTATAAAAAACGAGAGAAAATTAGAGATACATAATATTTAGAATCATGGCTCGCATAAAAGTATAGGATAACGTTGTTCTCCATGGAAAAACCATTCACTCATCCACACATTCCTTTTCTTCCTTCTTATTTTGTCGTTATCTAAATCAATACAACTACATCTCATTTGATCACAGCTTTACCAAAAACTGTATTCATACTCCAATTCTCCTCAACACGACGCCATTTTCTACTCCGAACGCGCAAACTCTGTCGACATTAGAGTTGCTAGTGTAAACACGTTCGACACATTTACAGCAAGTTTATCCGAGGTCAGCCAGTAAGTGATGCTTTCTGAGATCAACTTGTGAGAGAAATTGCGGTTCATGTAGACATCTTAGGAAATTCTCTCGACATAAATGTTGCAAACTTTATTGCTCATGGAAACGTCTTTACAAACGAGGTGGGAAGATGGTGAAATGTAAACACTAAGGAAAGAAAACTACATTCCTTTTTCTTTATTGTAACGGAAAATTAAATGTAATATGTTAATAAAACAAAGTATAATGTTTTATAATTATGTATTTATTAATATTAGTAATTGCATACTATATGTACAATAATTTTTTAAAATGATTAATTAAATTTTTAATTATGTAATTATTTTATTGCGAAATTAATTGTTTTGATACTGTAATAGAATACCCTCTTTCATCGCATTTTTAATTTATTCGCATGAACAATCCTTTACACCAAGGAAGGTGAAGGTATAAACTTTCTGTCTTCAAATCGTTTTACATGAAATACTTGTATATGTTTATTCTACATAAAGTGTGATATCGGTATGAGAGGCGTATTCTTAGTAGTTCTTGATCCCTTTGGCTAATTCGCGTTAATACCACGGCATTAAACAAGTTAATCGAAATGTCTGCGGTGATGCCCGTAGCTTTACGAAACTTCACACGACTGATGGCGCCCGCACACTCCCACAGCCGCCCGTACAAATGGTCTGCGGTCATCTTGCTGTAATCTTCAGTAACTTTCTCCTGGGATGACTATCTTGAAAACGATTTAGAACAGTTGTTTAAAAAAAGTTAATAAAAATAACGTAGTTGAAGTTGGTTAATTCATGTCAAAAATATGCACAGTATTAGGTTTTGAACGACAGCGATGGTATAGTAGTCGAGTCTTCGCTTCTACGATGCCGCTGAGCAGTAGAGCGCGATAGGTTCAAAACTCTGCTCTGCCGAACTAGATGAGGTTTTCAGCTGAAGTTTTCCTCACCCATTTCAGACAAATGTCAGTTATGGTACCATCTTTCCTTCCCAATTCCCACACACAAGTCACGGTTTTGTGAAAGATCAGGTCTCATGGCGTGAAACTTGCCTTAAGAAATGAAATAAAGTAATAAATAAAGGCAGTATTAAAATTTTAGCACCTTTCAAAAATGAGACAAGTGGCTTTGTGATAGTGACAAGGTTAATTATTTTAATATCTGCATTGAGATAAAAGTACATGGTTAATTTATTATTGAGGGAAAAGCTTATTTGTAATGATCCCTTTGATTTTCGTGTGTACAATTCTACAATCATGGGCTTTTTCGTGGTACGAGTAATGCATATAAAATAGATAAATAGTATATCCATGTCTTTTCTATCTCTACTGTACCTTTTTTCTTGTCTTGTATTTCTTAGTCAAAGCGAGGGAGAGGCCAGCATGGAGGAGACAAGCATGGGTGTGGAAACAAAGGCTCTGGACAGCGTCAGAATTTTATGCGCTTGGGATACGAGACTGGCAACACTCCATTCTATCTCCGTTTTGGATATGAACCTTATTACAAAAGACACCAGTAAGTGCATTTTCAAATTACTCATTTCCCATTAGTAGTGAAATTTTTTAAAACTCTTAAGCGAAACATAGTTTACCTTTGTGCACTATCAATTCACAACATTAAATGTAGATGGATTTGGTCGCTTGAAATGTTTACACGTGGTTTAATAAACATGCACTAGTCGAATTGATATTTGAACTATCAATCATGGTTGACAGGATACGAAGGTTTTGTATTTCGTGTCAGTTATATGCACTGAATTCATAAGGATGGTAGCTGGTCTTGTGAGACGGTTTTAGAACCGAATACTCCAACCCAGTAGTCCTTTCACGAGCTCTCTGGTTGAGTCTCAGCGCGCGCGCAAGCTGCTGCTTCAGTAAATACACGGTGTTGTCGTGTTACAATAGTCGAAACTTTCTGTAATTTAGCACAATTGAAATAAACCCTAAATGTACCTCAAAATTCCTCAAAACTGTGCTCTTTCATGTTAATATAAATTGCAATTCCACGACATATTTCTAGGAGTTTCAATCGCTTTTCTACAAATACACTCCATTGTGTTTTCCAATCTGTCTGAAATAATCTCGAAAAAAATTCCCATTTATCCTCTGAATTCAAAACACGGGCACCAATTGGAATCTATACATACGACATATTCATTCATCGAACCGAGGAGTGCATGAAGTGTATTCAGAGCGCTCACATTTTGCATTGAAAGTGATGTTATTTCGTTTATTGTAATTACGCGATAAGCTTTTGATCTTTCTTCTCTAATTGAATTACAGAAAAGTCAAATCCCTCGACATGGAGTTTTGCAGTTAAATACCGAATTATTCTGACATTGCTTGTCGACTATGTTTGATCATCACATTATTTTCCGTGAGGATCCTTTTGAAGTGTTGATATGAGGGAAAAGTTATCCAATGAGCTGTCGTTTTCCGCAGGAATTTTTTTTGTTGGTTTTGAGAAGATTCAACGTTCGTTATTTTTTTGTCGACTTAAGTAATCTTTTCATGTGAAGATGCTAAATGTTTTCGATTTAAGTAAGCTGTAAATAAATGACTGCAATATCCGGTAAAAAAAGAATATAAGGAAAATGAAGTGAGGGAATGACACTTTTGATTGTGAAAAGATAGAGGACCACGAGGGAAGTCTAAAACAGTTATGGCAGTCAGTGGGGAAAAGCCAAAATACGTTATGAAACTTCGCATACGAGTCTAAATAATGAAAAAATAAAAAGGGAAGAATGCAGTTCAGCAAATGAAAGATGGAGTATACACATTATGGAGTAAGTGAAGCGTTTACATAGTGAGTTACAGAAAGAGAAAGAATGTGGACATTCTTTAGTCTTAGAAATTGCAAGTGCTTTTCAATGAGAGGGTGAAACATCTTGCAGAAGAATGGAATAAGAAGAACTTATTGGAATAAGAAGTTATCGTATATAAAAGGTTGTGTACACAACTTGGATGATAGATTAGTGACAAGATTACATAGACCACAAAATATTGAAATGCTGAAAAGAATCAGGGATCAAAGTAAATCAATTGGAGGAACGTCTGATTTTTGTAATAGATGATGGAATGAATATAAAGGTTGAGTAAGATAAATAAAGTCTACATGCAGAAAGGAACTGACAAAGAAATGAAAATCATGTTGAGGAGGACTGAAGAGGGATTACTCATTAAAGCTATTGTCAACACGATAGAGAAAGAATTTGAAGGAATGTTAAATTCTCGGACAGGAAGAATGAATGATATTGCAAAGAATATGGACGAGAAGATGTAAATAGGTGAGAAAAAATGATTGTATGGAAAAGTGGAAAAGCAACTGAAATACAGTAATGGGAGATATCAGTTTTACAAGTTAAGTAAAATATGTTTGGCAAATAATGAAAAGTAATAAAGAAAGGAGGAAACCTAAATTTTTGAGAATAGATAATGAATAAAACATTAGACGTAAGAAAAAAATCAAGTGTGCACAATTAAAACAGGAAGTGTATCGTTCAGTAGCCGTCGTAGCATCTATAGTAAAGAAGAGATGATTGGGACGTTGAAAAACACTTCTGAAGTTGAAAAAGAATTCTTGAAGTTAAAGGAAATAATACAAGATGAATTAAGTATGAGTGTATAAGTAATAAAAAGCCGAAATTAATGGTGTTGATTGAGTAAAAATGTAAATGAAGGGAATTTTGTCGAAAACTTGCTGAAGCAAAATGTGACTCAACTGGATGTAGCGATGGAAGAAATTCACGCCGTGAAAATGTTCCAAACGGCTCCCAAATAACAGAACATAAGGTGGAGAGCAATATTTTCATGTTTTGAAAGACAAAGGGAAAGTACTGTGGGCTTATGTCTTATAGAGTAGAAGAATATCTCAGGCCATCCAAATGTTACCGGTGTCACAAACATCCGAGCAAATTTTGTGCGAAATGTTTTTTGTGGTCACTGAGGCTGCAGGTCACAATTTCAAGGAGTGTAGAAGCATGGATCAAAACAAAAAAATCATTAATTGTTTTAGAAAAGGAACACAATCATAGTAGTGTATATAAAGAGTTCAAGAAAGCGAAGAATTCTGCAAGAGAATATAAATTATGATCGTGAAAGTATTGCAAGAGAATTTTGAAGTTGAGAAAGTAGGTAGTACAGGATTAGTAAATTACGTACAGAAAAACAATTGACATATGTTGCATTCAGGAACCGAACGCTTTGCAAAATACACCATGTTACACACCGACTTCATTTCGGAAAATTTACATTGCTAAACCACTGATTGCAATTTATATAACTACTACATAAGTAGGAGTCAAGAAGATAGACCTACATAATAAAAAAGATGGACTAGGAAAACTACTTGGTAATTGTTATTTTCAAATGCATTCAGATTTATGGATCAAGAAGTTATAAAAGCAGTTTAGAACAATTCAAAAATGATGTTATTCTATGTAGCGATACAAATTGTACACTACTGAAAAGAAAAAAGGGCCCATTTTTTTTAAGTCCCACGCTCTGAGCAGTTTTGGATTTGTTAAGTTCAATTGCCTCTCTCCTCCTACTTCCCCATCGACTGGGGAACTCTCGTTCGACCAATCGTAGGTTATTTGAAACGGCTCCCATATTTGGCAGACTAATAGAAGATATCGTACCCCTGATAAATCGTAACGAGAGAAAATGTTTCATTACACCGCTATTAAATTTTTTTGGTATTTTTCTATAATACACATTTTGGACTTCTATAACAAAAATATTCTGTATATTCTTGACTTCAATAAACTTTACCATTCTCTATATTTAAACGACATCTCGAGATTCTGTCTCGCAAGGTCTTCATAGACAATGTAAACGATATTAGAGTTTCTATAAAAAACGTTTGCGTAATACTGTGATAAAATATAGTTTTTAACAGAATTTGAATATTATTACAAGATATCGTATGGAATTGGTATAATTCGAATCACAAATTACTTATAAATATTCCTATAATTTCTTATATTTATATAGTGAAGTAAAAAAATCAAATCTCATTGCCTACAAGTGATGTGTATTGTCGAAAGTAATTTCACATAATTTGCGATTCTCTTAAGTTTTTCATATATGTGAAAAGGAATTAAATAAATATAGAAAACGTTTGTCTAAAATATGAACTAATAACACAAAAGTTTAATTCTCGAGTTATAAATAATATAAAACTACTTAAGGAACAAATAAATTACATCTTCTAGTGACATATTTATCCACGATATAACAATTTGGTAGTAATCGTGCAACCTAAAAAAATAATCAGAGATCAATAATATGAAAACCTCGTTTCAGGTATGAATAAATAAAAAAAGACATCCCTTTTATTTATTCCAATCAAATTGAAATGTATTAACTCATATTAATACATAGGTTCTTTTCTTTCTTTCATTCCTACTTCTTTCACTCTGTCATTCGTTCCTTCTTTCCTTTTCTTCTCTTTTCGCTTCTTTCTTTTTTCCTTCCTTTCATTCTTTTTCTTTATTTCCTTCTTTTCCTTTCATTCTCTCTCTTTCTTTCATTCATTCCTTCTTTTCTTGTTTCTTTCCGCGTTTTGCCTTTCTTTCTCTCTTTCCTACTCTCCTTCTTTCTCTCTCTTCTCTGTCTTTCTTCTTTCTCTCGTTCTTTAATTCTTTTTTCGTTCTTTTCTTTCTTTTTCCCTCCATTCCTTTCTTTCTTTTTTCCTTGTTTCTTTCCGCATTGTGTCTTTCTTTCCTATCTTTCACTCTTTCTTTCTCTCACTTTTCTCTATCGTTGTTTTACTTTTTCTCTCTATCTTTCTTTCCCTCTCTCTTCACGTGTATTGTCTAACGTAATTTCACATAATTTGTGATTCTTATTTTTTCATATATGTCAAAAGAAATTAAATAAATATAGAAAACTATTGTATAAAATATGAATTAATAACACAAAATTTTATTTCTCGCGTTATGAATCACATTAAACCACTCAAGGAACTAATAAATTACATGTTCTAATAATATAATGATCTACAATATAACACTGGTTGTAATCGTGCAGCATATAAAATCGTGATCCGAGATTAATATTACAAAAAACGTGTTTTAGATTACAACAAATATAACTAAAACTGAAATCTCTTTCATTANAGATTCTTGTTTTCTTTCTTTGTTCCTACTTCTCTCTTTCTCCCTCTCCCTCTCTCTTTCTAGGTATTACTGGTTGAAATTATTTCATCTACGACTATAAGAAGATAGGTTTGAAATACCTTATCTGATCAGACGGCCTCGTGTTAACTCTGTAGAGGGAGAATTTGAGTTTATGGAGCTCAGTAAAGTTGAACGATGCGATTGCTATTTTATTGCTACGAAAACTGTATTTATTTAATTTCTTTTCACATATATGAAAAACTTAAGAGAATCGCATATTATATGAAATTACTTCCGACAATACACATCACTTGTAGGCAATGAGATTTGATTTTTTTACTTCACTATATAAATATAAGAAATTATAGGAATATTTATAAGTAATTTGTGATTCGAATTATACCAATTCCNNGGAACGAAGGTTCCCCAGTCGATGGGGAAGTAGGAGGAGAGAGGCAATTGAACTTAACAAATCCATAACTGCTCAGAGCGTGGGATTTAGAAAAATAAATGGGCCCTTTTTTCTTTTCACTAGTGTTCATCTAAATTCTGGGGGATGTAACAACAAACTCAAGAGAAGAATTGATAAGTTTAATAACTATTTATTCATTAATTAATTAGACACATGGCCACCACTCTTTTGTTCAATTCCTTTTTCTGTCAAGACTGCAAGAAAATGAAGATATTGCCTCGACTTTAGTTGAACTTTCATAAACTGACAGTAATTGTTGATGATCTAGTTAACAAAATAAATAAAACATGATTTAGCTGACATAGTGAGTAAATTGGAGAAAAGATTTGAATCTATTGTATGCTCTAATTGTGATGAAGCAAGAATTGCTGATTAAGTACCGTACCGTTTTATCTGATACAAAGGAAACACAACTTGATAATGTAGATTATAGAAGAACTAAATTGACCAGATAAATACACACAAAATGATCTCGATAAAGAAATTGTAATGAACAGTACTGGTGAAAGTTTGGTCAAGGTGAGTGGAATATTCGCAATTTTGTTACTCGTATGTCGGGAAATTTGAATGAAGGTAGGCCACGTCCAATTAAAGTATCATTTCTAAATCCTAATACTGTGCTACATATACGGAGAAATAGGAAGAAATGTAGAGAGCCAGTAAAAATTGCAAGAGATCTAACTATTATCCAGAGGAGACAACTTGCCGATCTGAGAGCTGAACTTGAAATAGCAAATAGTTGTTTTAACTAATACAATTTAATATATAAATGGTCAGACGAAGATCTTGGGCATACGTAATACTTGGCCAAAAAACGTCTAAAAACGGATTGCAGGGTGAGAATATATCAGAATTTTAGAGGATTGGGTACGAAAATTAAAGATATTGTAAAGTTTAATTACATAATTATGGATATATTATTGTATTTACTGTACGGTATCTGAGCCCAGAAATTTTGAGCAGTGAATTTAATTTATATAGTCTTGAATATTCTTTACCCAGGGAAGAAAGCAATCTGAGAAATGAGAACTAGCACTTTGATTTTGTCTCTGCTGATTTTGATACTAAAACATCTCAATGGGTGATTTCTACTCACATATTAAGACACATAAATTTATCTTGTGAGATTCTTGATTCACTTTTCTACCACCAATTGTATAGTGAATAGACCAATTTGTACCGAGAAAAATCAAGTATTAGTCGAAATTTCCATCTCCAACATTAATTATATTATGCATATTTCCGATAAAACGAATAATTTTCCGTCAACTATAGAAAATATATGAAAAAAAAATCGATTTTTCACGTCGACATTTTTGGTTTTTGTGAAATGTTTCATATGTGAAATTATATGGAAAAATTCTTCGTGTAAAAGTTATAGCTCATATTTTTTTAATATATTGATACGAATTTTTATGTATTTATGTGAGATACTAACGCCGGGTAGAGGGATGGAAGCAAGAAGATGTGGCATGCGTCATGGCCGTCTAGTCAACAGGTATACAGTCATAGTTCGTGCAGCAACTGAAAATATGTTGCATGTTGTGATACAAGTTTGTCCTTTGGTACAATTTAAGTGTCTTAGGACACATTTAAGCGATTTGACAACAACAACAACAACAAAAACTACCGGGTGAAATAGTAAACGCATTTGGCAAGTTTCTTGAAAGTTTTCCTGAAAAATAAATTCAGTCTCATTACTTATTTGGCGCACCCTATATTAATGTTGGTGGTTTGATAGTGTTGGTGTGTATGCTCAATCCCTTATTTTCACTGATATAATTGAGAAAAAGTGAATGTTTTTGGAAAATGAACTGAGAGATATCCTAGAATGAATTCAAGAATCAATACATATTGTAGCTGGTTTTTCGGCGTTGTCCGGGTTTCTTCTTGATCAAACCGTAGGGTATGTAATAAAATAGCCCAAAATGGAAGTTTTTAGTTACTCGTGCATACGTAGATATTATTTTCAAATCGTTGTAGGCGCTCGAGATGTTTCTTCTTCTTCAGAATCTTCATTGAATGTTTTATTTTGATTGGATGTTTACTCTCGTAAATTAAGATATTAGAACAGTTTTTTTCTTATTTTTCTAACAATCATCGTTCAATATTACGCGTATTTTATTCTAGCGCATAATAGTTTTGCTCTGCCTCATTGAGTAGCTTACGGGTACTCCCTTGGCTGATAGACTGCATTGATGCATTGGCATCGTCACAACATCAGTCGTTGCGTGTTAAAGAGTTTAATACAACTGCTCTTGTTTTATAAAGTTTTGTGATTATTTATTAGTAATGTTTATATTTCCATTTCAGTCTGAGGAGACAGTATCCTCCATTATCATTGCTGCAGCTACAAAAATTAATTGACACATCTCGAGTAGATTCACGTCAGCCTATAGACGTTACAACAATATGCAATACTGGATTATTTAGAATTATCCCGCAATCTCATGAATTTGGGTTCCAACTGACAGACGAGGTAAGGAATCACACGTTTTACTACTCGTAGAATACAAGTCTTATGTAACATTCCAAAGAAGAAGAAAATCAACTTTTCCAATACTATAAGTATATATTATTGTAACTTATACAAATTTTAAACGTTCAAATCATTTCATTCTCTCGTCAGTAGTACTACGTTAATATCCTGTATCCACACAATGTCCACTGTCGTGAAGCGGGTTCGAATATCCCGCGCATCAGAAGCGGTTGCCTAAACAATACAGAAATACTGACTGAGCGCGGGCCACAATATAAATACGCGAGACATTGGCGCTCGCTAGGGAGAGAAGTATAGGAAGTATAGGAGAGATATGTGACTACTCCACCTTGTCAGTTAGATTTGACTTGTCCGGTCTCTACCTAATTTCCTTCAACAGTGCTCGGTCAGAATATACTTTCACGGTTTCTGTCGAATTCCTCCTACTTCGTTTTATTTCGGTCTAAATTTTCATCAACTGTCTCAGTCGAACCTATTTTCCGACATTATCTTTACCGAAGGCACAACTTCACAATATTGCACATGACTCGCCATGCGCTCCGTCTCGTCGCAATACGCTTCACGCCACCGCTCGTTGCTCTCTGGGTGAGTTGGGTAATAAAAGCTATGCCAGTCATTGCTGAGAATGGGGTTGTTATTACTCCTTTTCTCCTGTCGCTAGTTCTATAAGATTAGGGCATCTCCTTTCTTGCCAGCTTCCCTTAAAGCCGGACGACACAGGTTCTCTAACGTGGGAAGCCGCCGTCGCCCCGACACCACATTACATATATTCTTCGCGACATTTAAATACCTCATGACCATAGCTGGCAGAAAGCGTTAATCTGTAAATCGTTAATTAACGAAGTTAATGTTTTTCAGAAGGATTAAACGGAGTGCAGATTATAGACAATCAAAAACTTCAAACTTCACATAGTATATCATTTAATCAATACTTGTTGGTCTTGAAATAACGGCAACTTTTCGAGGTCTATGTACGACCTGATCTTCAGGACCTCTGAACAGCAGTGAAGAGTATTGCATTAAGTGAAAGGTTATTTTCACACGTCAAATTTCTTGTTAAAATACTTCTACTAATTGTTAAATTACTCATGAAACTCATTGTAAGACCCTCGCTAGACCAGACATATTAATATTAGTAATAATAACAATCCATGTTGATGACATTAATTGTCATGTATGTCATTAATGTCTGGTCTAGTAAGGGTCATACAATGAGAATTTCATGTGTAATTTGAAAATGAGTAGAAGTATTTTAACAAGAAATTTGACGTGTGAAAATAACCTTTCACTTAAAAATTGAATTTAGTTGTGTTGTCTTCTCAACGATGTGTTTATTGATAGAATCGTCTTTCGACCGCATAGCGGTCATCTTCAGGATTTTTCCTCGGGACAAGGAAATTGACCACTTCCGACTCTATCAATAAACATGGTTGGCAAGACAACACAACTTAATTCAATTTTTAATTACGCCAACAATCAATCACTTATTCCATATTGTCACGAAATATTAAATTCGTTAATTCAAAATTAAAGTACTGACGCGAGAAAGTTGAGTAATAGTTCAAAAACAGGCCGTTGGGGAAGCGATGGTGACTGAGCGTGTCTCAGCCCGCGCCGACAAAGACGCTGTCTTTTCCGTTGAGTGAAAGGGCCGCATTTCTCAGAAAACTGGATGTAGCGTAGTGTACATTTATTTCAAAGAGATGGTTGCGCGTGGTAAGCCGCACGTACCCACAACAAATAATATATTTGGAAATACGTTCAGAATTAATCAGAAGCCGCGTTGGAAACATTCAGCAAAGGCGTGGGAACCGAAGCGGCAAAAATTCAAAGCGTCGCTCGCACACAAAGAAAAAAGAGACGTGACCGATATAATAGAAATATCAACAAAATTTAACCAGGGGTCTCTTGTGGACCAATTTTACGAAGGGTGTGAGTGTAGGAAGTGAAAGTTTGAGGGAGCAGTTTCGGGGGCCTTTCAGGGCATCACCCAGTGCGAAAAACAAGATCGTAAAATTTTGGGACTTGACGAGGGTCAGAAATCGACTGATCAAAGAGAGGCGACGCCAGGCACACAAACGAAGGACGACGCAGTACTCTTAACAAAAGGGGGCACTCCAAGGAGGGGTATATTCACGAGGAACATGAGTTAAGACTTGCAAAACTTAGAGTTCTCTTGGCGGTCGGCAAATATCAATCAACAAAGAAGGATGCCGCGTGGGAACTCGAAACAATGAACGACGCGAGAGTCCCTCCAGAGGCGAAGGGTCACGTTTTCGGCGTGGCGCAGCAAGAAAGAAAACGATCTGTTATTAAAACAGGACGAAGTGATTCGTCAGTACAACGACATACGTCATTGGATGTTAGCCAATCTAGGGGACTCCACGTGGAGTAAGTAAAACTAGATCATTGGTTCTCACTTCAAATGTATTTGCTTAAAGTATTTGGTCGTGCCGCGGAGTGAAATTACACTTTGTCTAATTAATTCCGTTCATAGACGATTATCTGGCGATTACATCTTGGAAACCTTTTCCGCAACGAGGTCCGTTCGCGATTAGGCAGTGGTTCGACTCGGAAGTGACGGCCTTGAGCAATCATTAGGCCATACAATCGTAACGAGGTGACTGGTAGCAGCAGTGAATGGGATTGCGAGGCACAGCTGGGTCCATTCTGCGGGGTGACTCAGCTGGTAGTCACCACCAGGAAGTTCACAGGTCATCGAACCTAACTCCAGCTTGAAGGTGACCATTCAGTTTGGCCCGAGGCAGCCCTATTTGTCAGCATTGTTTTGGTACTAAGGTATTTGTACACAGCTGGTAGCTTCCAATGTAGATTGTGGCGATCAAGTCTTTGGAAGAATATCAAGCGAGTGCTACGATCACGGCGGACTAAAGAGGAACGTCAGAAATGTCTCCTCCTATTATGAGGAACTAATTATTGAATTGTTATGTGTAACGTAATCTTAGGAACACATGATGTGTTGGGGGACTACAAGGGGAATGTGCGTTAGCATGAGTAGAATAGTTATATTGTTAGAAATGTAGTAGTTAGTGATAAACCATTTTTGTATGTACGCTACGCGTATCATATACCCAAGTGTATGTTTCTTTTGAATAAATGGTTACGAACCCCGCCTATCAGTTATTCCTTGTATTACCCCCTTCCCTATTTAATTTTAATCATGTTATTAATCTAATTTTTGCGCATCAACGTGAGGGATGGTATTATGCACTACCTTATTACATGTTTAATTAATCAATTATATTATATTACCATTTGGCCTGTCCAACGTAGGGTCTAGTTTACCTGAGTACCTTCACTATTAAGTTCTATTACTATTTACTTGTAAATAAATAAATAAATTTATTGTCAAAAAACAGTACAAACTGCGTATGACCACGTGGAGGAAAAAAATCTAATTTACTCTCCGGAAGCAAGCAAGGGACCATCCCATCAATTCCGATCAAGGGCCCTAAGGCAGAGGCGGATTCAAAAAATTCAGCAAAAATTCCTAGATAAGATAAAAAGTTAGCTGCGAGTTATAATACTAATAGAATGTCAATATGTTTGTAATTTTAAGCAAAAAATTACATGTAAGTTATTATCGAACTATAGATTATTCTGAGTATAGTGCTTAAAAATTGAAATAACACTAAATTCACGATTTATTGTTACAATAGACCCGCCCCTAGACAAAGCCTAGAGAACCTGTATGATAAATCCGCCTCTACCCGAAGGAAAACCGGAGAAAAACCCGGGCCAGGATGGGGCTACAGAATTTATGTACACAAACGTGCCAATGTTGAGTACACATAAAACTAAATTAATATGAGCCATAAGACAACACAATCATGCAAGAAAATAGTTTTTGAAATTGTTATAAGTTGTTTAAAAAGTACTACAGCAATGGCGTGATAAAGCACAAGACGAATTTAACTTTTGTTAAAATCAATAAATTCTTTTACAGTGTAGAAGCACTGGTGCAGGAGGTAGTTTTTAACCGCGGATTTGAAGATATTCAATTTCATAATATCTTTTATATTCTTGGGCAGGGAATTATATAGAACGATTCCCGAATGGTATGGTCCCTTTTGGCAAAGAGTGGTTGACACTCTAGGGCGATGAATATTACTACTATTGCGTGTATAGTGTTCGTGAACGAGACTGTTTCGTATAAAGCAAGGGTGGTGCTTCAGTAATTCGGTCTTAACAAACACGACCGTTTCATAAATATAAATGCAGGGAAGTGTTAAGATATTTAATTCCTTGAATAAAGGTTTACAAGAGTTGTATTACTATTTGTTTCCAAAAAGCTCAATAGACGCTTGTAAGATCGTGCAGGCAATAGATTAAGTACACCTGAGACGATCAGCCAACTCTTGCTTACAGGTGCGTCTAAGCGCCTGCGCAGTACAGCAAAATTGACATTCCCGCTTTGAACATATGGTATATTCTTCATTAAGCGGGTGGACGCCGCTGGGAAAACACTGAATCAAGTCAGCTGCGACTCCCTCGCAAAAGGGTAGTTTAAATTTACGCCACCAGAGTGCACCAGTGACCGCGAAAGGCAGGCGTAAAAATTTCAGAATTCCTTCATCAGAGAGCGCAATATTCGCTTGCGCTTCCTTGACAGTCGAATGACGATGGAAGTTCATCGGTTTTTTAAAGCTGCTTTTTTACGAAAACCGAGGAGGCTGAAAATACCTATTGTATCTTATCAAATTCGCTTCTTGGTCATTTTTTCATATTGAAACATTTTATCAAAGTTCACATTATACATAGTGTGAATTTGTTTCCTAATTTTCAACTCATTATTGGCATAGCAATAAAAAACTTCACGACAATGAAATCTTACTTTTTTATAAGCTCCAATGAGATTAATTCTGCTTCAACAATAGGTGTGTTCTTTATTGAATTGATCTTCTCTGCTACTCACTCTTGTGAAAACGCTGTTCCTAGGAGCCTGCTTGCTGCTGATGTCTTCTGGCAGATTTTTTTGTTTTTTGTGTTGACACTATTTATATAACATTTGGTACACTATTTCGTGAGTTTGTTACATGTAACATTAGCTTTATGTAGCATTTCATCAAAAGAAACTGCTATATGTAGCAAAATGCTTCATGTAGCTAAAATTTTTGCTGTATACCAACGTTACACATTTCCCACATGGAGTTGGAAAAGTTAAAGGAATTAAAGCAATTTGTGCTGCCGAACCTTGCGGATCAGAGAACTGCCATTTAGGGTGTGCACGCTGTCACGGAGTACTAATTTTAAATGACTCATTATTTTTAATATACAACTACCAGAACTGGGATCATCACATCAACAATACATTGTTTGTAATAATTTAATTGTTTTATTTACCGATTTTAATTTTAACACTAATTGTATTTAACATTTAATTACTTATAACAATATTTAATTATTTATTACAATTATGTTTTTATAAGTTATTATATTTATAAACATTATAGTTGTTTGTAACAAAATTTTATTTATACTATTACAATCCTTTAAAGTAATTTTATTGCTTATAAAATGAATAGTTTACAGTAATTTTTATTTTTAATTAGTATAAATAAATTTAATGTTATTAACATTTTGAATTGTTATAAATATTGAAAATATCTATAAATAATTAAAATATTTATTGACAATTTGATTTGTATCAATTTTTAATTGTATTAGCAATTTCAAAAAAATTATATCAAATTTAATTGTATATAAATGTGTTTCAAAATGATCGTGCAGGTAGCGGATTGAAAGCACCTGAAACGATCAGTCAACTCTCGTTTGCAGGTGGGTTCTGCGCAACCATAGTTCTGCAAAATTAACATTCCTGCCTTGAAGATATTGTATATTCTTCCAGGATAGCTGCTGCGGGCGCTGTGTCGAGATTCGCTGTCTTGCAGATGTTTTGTGTTAAACAACTATATTAATTATGTGTAACATTTATAATCGTTTGTAACAGTTTAAATTTCTTATTTAATGTGTTCATAGTGATTTGTTACAATATCAAGTAGCAAAGCTCAAAATGATTGAACGCAGTTTCATCGAAAACATCACGTAGTATGTTCCGTACAGTTTTCCAGTATATCTTTAAACTTAGTGGGTCCCCGCGGATTTGCCCACGTGATTATTTTGTAATATGTCTGCAGCTTTATTCTTTTTCACATTCCCATTGATGACCAGTGAGAATATTATCCATTAAGGTTTGAGGTACAGTAATATTGGTGTCTACCCTGTACCTTATTCTCACTGATGTAATTGAGAAAAAGTTTTTTGAAAACATTTTTTCCCCTTACCAAAGGGAGTATATTTCTTTGTAGGAGGTTATCGTAAACTTAAGCGACATTGAGTGTGACTGCTTTTATGCGTCTTAAAAAATGATGTACTTAAAAACAATGTTGGTCTTTTATTTTAATTTGTTTTCAGTTTCCACCCCAACTCCATGGATGCTAGGGGTTTATTATCTCGAATGTTCACTGTTTGTGAATTCACAAAGCATCGGTGATGTCCTTTTCGATCCCAAGGGCGCCGAAAAGTAATGTCTAGAATCTACTGTCAGGTTTTTCCATTATTTCTGTGTCATCCTCTTCCCACACTCTCCCTACGGGTACCAGGGCTGTCTTACCCCCACAGTGCTTGTCCGGTGGTCAGTCATCTATGTATCAAGGTTGAAATTTCTCCAGGCACTCGTGTTATTGTGGAATGCATAAAACATTCCAACCCCATTTCACCCCGTTAATCTTTTCTTAGCGGATGTCTACCAACCTTCCAAATTTCATGTCCGTAGGAAAAATTATAAAATCGCAGGGTGGGCCTTTGAGGGGGCGATAGTTGCATTGAAAGGTGAAATTAAATACCTGAGAAAATATACTCGGAATGAAAGCTTTTCTGTCATAATGCTTCATACATGAAAATGAACATTTTAACCATACATACCGTATACATAAGTTTCTAGTATGAGAAACAGCATTATTGTTGTGGTGACATAACCACCGATACTAGTTGTGGTCTTCAAATGGACAAACACTAGCTTTGACTACAGCGTGCGGTCCAAAACTAGTACAGATCATTTTGAAAACGTCCAAAATTAGTTCTGACAAATCGCATCGTGTAATCCTAGCGTTGGTCGTATTTTTTGTTGTTGTAACTCCTGAATTCGGGTTTTGAAATAATGTGGTTTTTTTGGTTCGCTTTATAACTCACAATGAAAGGAAATTATCGAAAACAAACTTATGAATGGGATTTTATTACATTAGGAGTAGAAGACTTTCTGGGCAGCTCATTTCGATTTCACTAACTGCCCGCGCACCACAACGTAAATTTTTTAGATAATGAATTAAATTTTGTTTGTGTGTATTTTAAAATGTGCATTGAGATTGCCAAACACTATTATCATGCGACTTATAATTTTCAGATGCAGCAATAGGATCGCGAAAAACTGTTATTACAAAAGTTAATGAAATGTTAACTATACATTATTTTATAACAATATAACTGTTTGGGATAATATTTTGACCTATTATTGAGGTATATAATACTTATGTGGATTACACTCCATATTTTTAATTTTTTTCAGGTAGGATGTATAGTAGGAATATTGTAGGTAATGAAATCATTTCATTACTACAAAACATTTCATGAAGATTTCATGAATTTGACTTATATGTAAATTGAAAATACTGTGGTATAGTATCACAAATCTTTATTATTAATATAAATTAAAGCGAAAGCTTTTTCGCTGACGTAGTCAGCATCTTCAGCCTCTTTATTCAGCAGAATATTTGACGTTTGCCAAAATACTATTTGAAACTATAACACAGTATTTTAAATTTATTGATCATACCAATCAATATGCTGCCAACTATACATTACTTGTAGGTAAATGAGGGTTAAATAAAAGACAAAGCAAAACATTGTTATAAAAATGTTAACGAAGCTTGGCTCCGTCCTAGCCTCTCCTCGATGCAGACGTGCCTGCTTACAAATAATAATTATTTTATTTAATTCGATTTAAACTATTATTATTTGTATAAATTATCTGATGAAAGACACGGTACTATACGTGGCTTTAGAATAGCGTGGAACATCGATTTGTTCAGCTCGATTTTCCATTTCGAGAATGTGGAAGCGGATAACGGCAGTAATAAAAATATGCCCCATTGCCTCAGAAGTTGAAAACAGGCAAACTGTTTGAGTTTATTGGTTTATAATATTTTAGAAAGAAAATTCTGTAAGGAAGTGTAAGCAACGCGAGCCATATAAAGCAACTATTTTTCATAGTGTAATGAAAACATGCACCGAAAGAAAAATTTTGGGTATATATTTATTTAAAAAATCTGCCAGGAATTATCTCTCTACGACATAATGAGATATGTTCCCAATTGTCTAAAAATGCTACATGTAGCAAAATGTTGTATAACACTTTGCTACATAGTGTAAACGCACCTTTACTGTTCGCTTTTAAAAGACAACGCATAAGAGAACGCAGTTGGGCATTTGTAACGTGCAGTGCAGCACAACTCATGCAGTACGTGCGAGCATTTGTGCAATATGAGACCTAAATTATGCTGTTCGGAAAAAAGTTTTTATTTGGAAGAAAAGTTCAATGGAAATATGTTGCTTGATATGAAACATGTAATACGATTAGGTGTTAAATTCTGTAAGTCCTTGATTTACTTTTGCTTGGTGCATACCAGCTGCATACGAATCCAGCTATATCTACTCATTCCTAAATTTTTCCTGAAACCACAAATTTTGTGTACTCGGTTTTAGGAGAAAAAGTACGGAAACGTGTTGGATGATCTAATTAGTGTACAGTTTCGTTTCTTGTATCTGTAATTTCTTCCAGTCCAGCCTGTGTAATCCTCAGTGGTCGGTGTATTTAGGTAGTTATTAAATTCAATTATATGTCTTTAATATATCGTAATGAATAACTACTTTTTTATTTAGGGAGCAGACATGTTTAAAGCGAAAGTCAACATAGAAGTTCAGTGGACAACTGAGCAAGTCATAGCTGCAATTGAACGCAATGGAGGGGTCATAACAACAGCTTACTACGACCCCATAAGTCTTGAGGCTTTAGCGAATCCTAAGAAATTTTTCTCAAAGGGTAAGTGTTATATTAGTTTTTGCAGGTTGCAAAGTAAAATGTTTCCCTCTGTATTAATAAAATTCTTTGATACTCGTTCAAACCTCGAATGACCCAAGAAGAATTTGCTATGCGGACAAAGCTGGTTCTCGGGTTCTCCCGTTTCCCCGACTTCATTCCACCAGAATACTCACTAATCATTGTTCTTCCTCTCATCATATATCACCCGCCTTGGGAGAGTGAACGGAAGGACATCCGGCACCCTTCTAATTCCCTAACCACATCTCATCCTCCATCTCTGACACCTTGTATGGGATAAAATAAATGAATAAGAGAAAACAATAATCACTTATGGATGACGGCGACTGCTCTGAACAGAATGAGGGTATACATAACAGCTTGATAAAGAACGAAGTGACAGGGATGCGGTGTGAGAGGAGATAATGGAGACAGAAGATGTATGAGCTATTTTCCGAAGACGTAGGGAAGTTAATAACAGTGAGAGATTCAATAAAGAAAGTATATAGGACGTTATATGCAAATAAAAAAATAAGACGTAGGAGTTAGAGATCAAATATCGAAAGAGAAAAAGTATAGCAGACTGCGACCGTATCCCCGTGGGGACGTGCGCGAGCCTCATTTGGGTATAATTCTTAAAATACTTAACCGATTTAAAAAAATTAGGATGTACTCGAGGTGTGCGGTCAATTGAGTCCCTGCAGCTTATCCACTAAGTAAATTCAGTCCCGGGTGTCCCTTTCGAGGCAGTAAAGAGAGTCCCACGGTCGGACTAGTGTTGGGAGCAGTCTCACTCACAGATCTATAAAGTCGACAAGTCCTTCAGATCTCGATCTCCTCTTCTCAAAAATATTCTTATATTCCTGATTTTCCATGCACGCGGGAATTCACCCTACAAGATGCTCAGTAAGTAATTTGTATGCAGTTTTGTTTCCTTCATCTTATCTAGTTGATCATATCCTGAGGTTTTCCCCCTCCTTAGTATTCCTATTACTCCGTCCATCTCGTCTTTGGTCATTACCATTTTCTCTGTCCATAGTCGAGTCCTTTTGGATCTGATTGTAAGTTGTTTAGGAGATCTAAAAGGATCATTTACCGATGGATATCCCAAAATTTTTGACAAATACAAACTACCTCTACTCCACTACAAAATCTCGAAATTCAACCTCCCATCAGACCTACTACAACCTCCGGACTACAACAAACGCTCCCACTCCACAATCAGTGGAAAGAAAGAGGAAACATACTATCGACTATCTCTGAGAAGATTAAAATAACCTCAGAGACAGGACAGTGACTATGCGTTGTTGAGAGATTAAAAAACTCTCCCGGACATATTTAGTACTGACATGTTTAATACTGACTCGAGAATAAATAAAACTACCTTCAGAAGATTCAATTGCACACGTTTTAACTGGTCAAAGAAATTACTGAGGCAGTAATCTCTGCCTCAATCAGTGGTTTGAGACGAGAATCCCACGCATCAGAGTGTCAATTAAGGCTCGATACTGCTCTCCATTCTAATACTCCCATGCTCACCCGAATGAACACATGAGGAATGGTGTTATCTCTCGGTTTAAGTGGTTTGCTGTATTTGTCATTTACACTGCATACAGTGCATACGAATTATTGCGAGAACTTCGCCCGAGATTCATTATGGAGTCCTAGGCGTTTTCTCACTATTTGTACAACCTGTTTGAAATTTTACCAACATAGATTTGCAATATTTTATATTAACAAAATGTTATTTTACAGGAGCACCGGTACCTAAGCGCATGATTCCACTTGAAGATGCTATGGCCTACTACAGCGACCCTGTTTTCCGAGGCTACCTCGCAGACCCAGGAAAGATCTCTTGGGAGCAGTTAGTCCTCTCTCAAAAATATGGTTATGTTCCTCCTGACATTAAGAAGGATTCTGACTATGAAATGTTGTGTATGCGAAAGGATCCTCTCCAAGTTTTTTTTGGTTTGGAGCCTGGATGGTTGGTGAATTTGACTGACAAGAAGATAATTAAACCAGTCAGCAAGGAACTAAAAGAATTCTACGAACGCTCAATTTTCTGTAACTAGATTGTCTTGTTACTCAGATTTGGAAAATGTTTAAATTTCTTGTTTTCTGTATATTGCAGTTCTAAAAATAAAATAAAATAATGCTCTTAATTTACTTTGGCTTTTCCATCTGAACGAAAGATGTAATTAGATCCCGAATTATAGCTGTATATGTTGGATTACATACAAGATAAACTGCAGGATTGGTTTCATGATTAGTGACGCAGTCTCTTTAAGTGGGCAGATTATTGAATCTTAGGCGAATGTATAAATGATACTAGTACGAGCAGTTTCGTAAAACAATCTACTGCAAAATGCCCAGTGTTTGTTGTAAGGAAACGTATTAATTTTCTAGGTGACTTTTGTAATGTAAGCATCTGATAAAGATTGTTCAAAATTCTAATTTAAGAAGAGTAAGTTTGGGTGAAAATTGAGTTTTTAAATTTCTTTTTACTCTATATCTCCTGAAATAAATAAATAAATAAATAAATAAATTTATTGTCAAAAAAGAAGTATGAACTGCGGATGACCATGTGGAGGACAAACTAATTTACTCTCCGAAAGCAAGCAAAGGACCATCCCATCGATTCCAATCAAGGGCCCTAAGGAAGAGGCGGATTGAAAAATTTCAGCTAAATTCCTAGATAAGATAAAAAGTTAGCTACAAGTTATAATAAAATATCATGTTTCTAATTTAACACAAAAAAATATTTTACATGCACGAATTATTATCGAACTATAGATTATTTTGAGTATAGTGTTTACAAATCATAAGAATTGAAATAACACTACATTCACGATATCTTGTTTCAATAAACGCGCCCCTAGACAAAAGTCTAGAGAACCTGGATAAGAAATCCACCTCTACTCGAAGGAAAAACGAAGAAAAACACGGACCAGGATGGGGCTACACAATTTATGTACACAACCATACCAAAGTTGAGTACACATAAAACTAAATTAATATGAATCATAAGACAACACAATCATGCAAGAAAATAGTTTTTGAAATTGTTATAAGTTATTTTGAAAGTACTACAGCAATGGCGTGATAAAGTACAAGACGGATTTAACTTTTATTAAAGTCAATAAATTATTTAACGTTGTAGAAGCATTGGTGCAGGAGGTAGCTTTTAACCGCGGATTTGAAGATATTCAATTTTATTATTTTGGGGAGGGAATTATATAGAACAATTCCCGAATGATATGGTCCTTTTTCGCAAAGAGTGGTTGACACTCTAGGACGATGAATATTATTACTATTGCGAGTATTGTGTTCATGAACGAGACTGTTTCGTATGAAGCAAGAGTGGCACTTCAGTAATTCGATCTTAACAAACACGACCGTTTCATAATTATAAATGCAGGGAAGTGTTAAGATATTTCATTCTTTAAATAAAGGTTTTCTAGAGTTTCCGGTGTGAGATTTACAAATTATCCGAACTATCCTCTTCTGAATTCTGAAAGTTTGAATGCTCTGACCGGAATTGCCCCAGAAGATGGTGCGGTAACGTAAGTGGGAGTAAACGTTTGCAAAATATACGCAACGGGCAATACGTGGACTAACTACGTTAACTAAGATTCGGAATGCGTAACACAATTTGCTTAATTGAGAGTTAAGATTGTCAACGTGACAATTCCATTTGAGGTTGTCTTGAATATGGAGACCTAAGAATTTTGTATTCGTAACAGTTTTTAATTGTGTTCCGTTTAAAGAAAGAGAAACCTGGGGTAAAGATCTTGTGATACTACTGTGAAATGACATAGACACTGTTTTGTCAGTGTTTACAATGAGACGATTTGCATGGAACTAAGCCGAAAGGTTAGACAAAACTTTTGAGCGTTGGCGTGTTTACGTAGTAAATAAGTGTCATCAGCAAAAAGAACCATTTTGCAATCTGATGTGGATGATGACATGTCGTTCACATACAATAAAAAGAGTATAGGGCCGAGAATTGATCCTTGGGGTACTCCGCAAGTAAGTGGCTTTGTTTCTGAAAGACAACGCTCAAGTATTTTATTTTTAGTATAGGATATTTCTACTTGTTGATATCTATCTTTTAAATAAGAAGTTAGCCATTGATGTGGAAGTCCACGAATGCCTAAAGAATGCAATTTGGTAAGGAGAATTCCGTGATCGATGACATCGAATGCTTTGGATAAGTCAAGAAAAACACCCTGAGGATTTTCTCCACTGTCTAGTAGAGATGTAACATCGTTTAAGAAGGAAAATATGGCGCTTGTAGTGGAAAAGGATTTCCTAAAACCGTGTTGATCGTCAGAGAGAATGTTATATTTTGATAAAAAATCTAGAAGACGCTTATAGAACAATTTTTCTAGGATTTTTGAGAAAGTGGGTAGTAGAGATATTGGTCGGTAATTTCCAATATTAAGTTTGTTTCCTTTCTTGTGTAAAGGTTTCACTTTAGCTCTCTTAAATATAGCTTAGCGTTTTTCCAATTTGTCTTTTCCATCCTTTATGTCATTGTAATCCGCTTGACATCTATTCTTATTTCCGCTCCTAGTCTTTTTTGTATCTTCGAAACTGTTTATATAGTTCTATATCTATAGCGAGTAGTCCTAATAATATTGCTTTGGTTGACACGCTGTGTGATACATTGCACACCATTTTAACAACCCATATCTTTGACTGCTACTTATTTTTCTTTCTATGTGATTTTGCTTGGATTTATTGAGCTACACAACACTTCAATATGTCATTATTTGAAGAACCACCCCTTTACCGTATTTTACGAACTATAAGACGCACCTTAATTTTTAAGCAATTTTTTAAAATAACATTTTTATTATTAGATTGCAAAGCCAGACTAAAAAAATCTTAGTTTATAAAACTGAACTGACCGATAACACAAATCATTTCAATTCACGTTCACTGGCACCGTAGATTGCAATGACGCTTCATAGGCTTGACAATGTTCTGGGTGTGTGATGGCGGGGCGGGAGGGAGACAGTGTTAGCAAGCTTGTGAATCCCCGCAACTCATGTCCGTCGCATCGGTGCACTGTTGCTGCCAGTTGAATCCAATGTTGCCAGATAGAGATAGGTTTCCCGCGGCATCGAATATATGGCCATTTTTAGACCGGCGAGAATTTTAAATCAAACACTGGACATTTTTATATTAATTTCGAGTATAAGACGCACCTGAATTTTTGAGGCAATTTTTTGAAGAAAAAAGTGCTTTAAGTCGTAAAATACGGTATATAGCTTTATTGTCTTTTCCCTAATATCTTTTGTTATTCCTACTCTCATAAGTCCATACAATATCTTTTTAATCTTATCAATATAGTCGATATGTGATTTGTATGTTAATTTATTATCTAGTATCATCCCAAAATAATTGATACTCTTTTTTAATAATTGATACTCTATAGCCAGTTATTGATCTTTATAATTGAATTGTGCTGGCTTTTCCCACGTTGTTTCACGCCGAAAACTATTCCTTCTGTCTTTGTTTTGGATATTTGTAATGAAACTTCTCCACACAGTGCTTCGAAGCATGTCACAATTCATGTTTCTTTTCAATTTCTGCTCTGCTATTCCCTTCTACTACTAATGCAATGTCGTCTGCTTATGCAACAACTGTAATGTTGTTTTCCTCAAGCTTCTCTAAAACAATATTTAATATTATTTTCCAAAACACTGGGCCCACGTGGCTGCCTTGAGGACAGCTTTGTTATATAGAATTTATTATTATTTGTTCTGTCCCAATTTCAAGTAGAATGTGCCTATCTTCTAGGTAAGATCATGTTAAACTTATTTCACCCTTTGAGATCTTGTTTTCTAATTATCGTAGTGTTAGGGCCCATTGGACACTGTCGAACGCCCCTTGTATGTCTATACTGGCGACTAAAGCATATTTGGTATTCCTGTATGTTGTTCTTCGTGTTAGTTATTCCATGGCATTTTCTGTACACTTTCCTTTTATGAAGCCGTATTGTCGCATACTAAATTTCCCTGTCATTTCGTTTTCTATTCCACTTGCTAAAATGCTATCTAACAGCTTTCCGATACTTGAAAGTGATAGAATCGGCCTGTATGAGCTACTTAATTGCCTGTCTCTGTTAACAGGTTTTAGGAACAGCTTTAATATTCCATTGTCCAGCTACGTGGAAAATATCCATATACATTTTCGAAATATTGATAGTAATTCTGCTCTACATTTTCCCTGCAATTGCTGTATCATTTCATTCGTAATTTTATCGTATCCCGGACTTCTTTTCCTCTTTAATCTTATTGCTTCTAATAATTCTGTTTCCGTAATATTATTTATTTCTGTCATGTCAGATTCATGATACGTATGCTCCTCCATTGTCTTAGCATATGTTTCTTGCAAGATTTCATGGATCATCACTTCTCCCGTATCCCTCCATGTTGTCATTTCTAATCCAGATTTTAAGTTACCCCATATTGTGTTTGAATGGTTTTTCTCGACCGAATACGTTAGTCTCTATGCTGTCTTCGACAAATCGCTCCCAGTCTTCTCGCTTTTTCCTACGCTGTAATTTCTTAAATTCCCTTAGATAATCTCTATATTGTTGTTTTTCGATTTGATAATATTCTATTCCGGGTTGTTTCTTTTTATAGACATGTCGTAGTCTATTTTGCTTCTGAGAGCTCTTTATCCCACCGATTCTTCTCTATTGTCCTTTGGTTTGCGTTATTTCTACAGTATGGTTATACTGTACGTAGTATGTCTAGTTGAAGACAGTCTATCCGTTATCTACGTCGTATATGTCCCCTTGTGGGCGATAAATTTCTAGGTGTTACTTGTCTTCTTGTAACCCATCCCATCGTATACGTTTATGATTTATTTCTATTTCTGGTTGTCTTATGTCACTTCTAAGTCTTTCTATAATGTATATGATTGTCTTGTGATCACTTTCGATTTCACTCTCTTGTATTTGCCACAGTTGCAGTAGTTTTTGTTATACGCCCCAGTAATGTCATATCTATAATGGAAGTTCCATTGCTTGATTCAAATGTTGGACATCCATGAATATTTATTACACTTAGGTCATTATTAAGAATACGTTTTTCTAGTTTTTGTTCCTCTCTTGGTTGTCACGAATTCCCCATTGTTCTGGCCTACTATTGAAATCTCCACAGATGTAAATCTCTTCTCCTTTATATTGTTATTAAATTTTCTTTGGTAATACTATCGTTCTTTTGCTTCCAAATTTGACATATACATTAATTAGTAATGTCTATGTCTTCCTTCACTATCCTAATTGCTTGGATATATGTACTAATGTGTTGTTTCAGTTCCATTACTTCTAATTTTGGGTCGCGTATTAGTACGGCAGTTTTCCCTCCTGTAACCTGTATTGTTTTCATTCTTTTGGAAGTACGGAATTTTCCCTCGAATGAGGTATGGTTATTCGTAATAAGCAGACATCGGTTTCACTTTTCTGTAAATATTTTTGCAAGTCAATTTCCTGCTTGACTACCTTGTAAATTTGCTTGTAGAACATTAATGCCCATAATCTGTATTTTGCTGAACTATTTCACATTTCCTTTTGTACTCATCACATGTACGGCTCATTACACTGGTTACTCACTTTATTGTGTCTTATGCTGTTTATACACCTAATGTCTTCCTGCTCATTTTTTGCAGTCCTTCATTTCATGTCCCTCTGTAGCGCAACGACCGCCGATTGTTTTGTTTTTTTGTCGTAAATTTTTTTGACATATAACCATACCAATGGCAAACGAAACACCTTAATAGTTCAATTCATATAATTTATAGGAATGATAGTATGTATAAATTTTTCCTTGTTCTTTGCAATGTTGGAATAACATCTCATGAAGCTCTAGCACCCAGTGTTTCGTACATCTTGTCTTTGGCCCTATCTTCTTTAATATACTTATGTCCTCGTCCTTTGCCGTGTATACTGCATTTTGTCGAATTAGTTTGTTTATGAATTCTGTTACTTCTCTATCCTCTACATTATATACAATGATTTTTGGTTTCACTCTTTTTGGTTTTTCTACATTAAGGTGTCCATGTTCATGAATGTTTTGTCCTAATCTTTTACTGAGTTCCTCGTCATCTGTCCTGATTAACAACTTCTCCCCCCTGGTCATCTTAAAATCATCTATGAGAATTTCTCCAGTTTCAGATTGAAATATCTCGTATGTAGGTTTTATTAGATCTTTATTATCATCCTTATGTGATTTCCCCACAAGAAATATTTTCTCCCTATTCCTTCTTGTTGAACAAGTTTATAATTGCCCTTTTTTACAGTATCCTGTTGCTTTTCTGTCGTGCCCTCTGTTGTTTTTGCGAGCTTATTTACTATATATTGTATTTCTATTATCATTCCCTCACCCTTTTCCTGCGTCGTTCTAATTTCCTCAGTTGCGCGTCCAGGTGTGTCACGTTTTCTATGTAACTTTTGTGTTATTGTCGATAAGTCTTTGTTTTCCGTACCAGTAGGTTCCACCTATCGTCAATCACAGATATTAGTCGTTTCTCTAGATCTCCTAATTTGTCCTTGCCTATCAATGTTAAGTTCTTGTCTCTCATTTTATTTTCTAAGTCTAATAATTGTTACTTTGCATTCCCTGTTCTCTAAGTCTTTTAGTTATTTTTGTTGAGTTTCATTTTCTTTGCTCATTTTTTCATGAGCTTTTCAAAGATCCCGAATCTCGTCTCTCATTCCTTGTTGTAATTTGCCAGTCAACCGTTTGAACTGTTCACCTTCTAGTATTATTATTATTATTATTAAGTTCTCATACATACATTTTCCGTCAAGTTTATCTTGTGTCCCTGTCTTCCTACATTTTCTTGTTCGAGTTGTTATTACATCAATATTATCTTTTGTACTGCTGTACCCATTCCCACTACAGTTACGTGGCGAAGCAGTTTCACTCGCCATTTCTGCTAGTGTGGCGCCTTCCCTTCTGTCCTTTTGTTTCAGCCGTACTTATGGTGAATTAACTTTACATGTCCACTTCCTCCCTTTTCCACGAAAGTGGGATTCCTGGGTGGCAGTTTTTTATATTTATTATTGGTGGCTTATACTGTATGTCGTATTTTGTATTTATGTTGTTCTATACAACTTTTAGCCAAGTGCGATTTTTCAAAATATTTTTCCACAAATTTTGATTATTATATGAATAACACGTGTCGAACAATTTTTTATCGTTAGGAGTATATTGAAATGTTAAATCCGCCTCTGCTTTAGGACCATTGATCGGAATTGATGGGATGGTCCCTTGCTTGCTTCCGGAAAGTACATTAGTTTATTGTCCTCCACATGATCATACGCAGTTTGTAACTGCTTTTTTGACAATAAAGTTTATTATTAGATTTTCGGAAACAATTTTTATCCTTTAATATTTGGAATATCTTACAAATTAAATTGTATCAAGTTTCGTCTCGATCTGATGTACCGTTCAGGAGATAGTTGTTTTTCGAAAAATGATCGTTTCCCTTTAGAAATTCATTTTGCAAAATGGCAGCTTTACTGTATTTATATCGTCCTGATTTTTGGTATGTCATTATATTATGATCCTCTTAATCTCCTATAACAAAATCGTCGACGTGGGTCCATCATATCCTAATTTTGTTTGACTTTGTCCCGTTTTCACGTACGTAGTTCAAGGTTCACCGCTTGGAGGGCGCCACAAGACTTCGCCCGAAAAATTAAGCTGGCGGCCCTCCCTACTCACACGCTCTTGATGTTATTACGAACTTATACGTATGCAAGCACCTGGGCGTATTCTATGGCAAATAAATAATGTAATGGGGCCATGTTTGAATTATTCCCAACATTACGTTAAATTATTAATATTAAGCCACTGCGATTTATACTTGCTGTTTTCTATAAAGCTGCATAATATATATTAAATTGGCCACCATCTATTGAGATTGTAACTCAACAGCTTGTCGATTCATCTTTTAATGTCTTAATTCTGTTTTATTAAATACGGCGTTAAATCTCTTACACAGACACGAATTATCATATATTTATAGAACGTTCTTGTCCAGGGAATAATCCTCACAATGGACGCTGGACTTGCATTAACCCTTTAAAAGCAAATCTTAAAGAAAAGGTGAAAATATATTTATTCATAAAAGAATTAAAAATTTTGAGTTTTCTATTCTAATGTGATATAAATAATATTCCATGAAGAGTGTAAAGTCCAATTTCAATTTGTTGTGTAAATTGGAAAATTTTACTGTTCATCGTTAACAATATACATACTACATTCTTTAGTTAGTGAGATGCTTCGATACAATTCGCATGAGATTACTTTTTAATTTTTGTTATTACAACATTTCGCATTGTATCTTTTTCGTTTTCATTACCCGAAATCTATTATTTTTAAAAGATGCACGCTTCTGACATCCTTCGATCAATACACAGAAAAGTATTTTATACGTAGCAGAAACAAATTGCTATGAAATTTTTCAATGCCGATTGCATAAAACAGAATTGTGGCGATTGTTAGAGGAGAAAGTAGAATCCTCTACATAATATGATACGATTGCTATGATGAATTCCATTAAAAGATCGCAAGGAGACTTCGCAGATCTTAGTACGTAGAGATCAGGTTTTTCTTTGTATCGCAGTACGCAAAAATCTGCCTANACCTGCCTATTGGGAAAAGGTAACTCACAGCACCAATAATGCTTGAACGCTGAATCAAAAATATGTGTAATTTAATTTCTACATTTATAGAATGTAATGGATCAGTACTTTGAAGTAACTAGTAAGTTCGAAAAATTTCTTGAAGTTGTTATTCCAGCAAATATAAATATCACTTCGAGAAGTCACAAAGAGAACGACTGTCCATAATTCCTTTTCTTCTTCTTTAAACCAACATTACATAAGAAAAAATAGCCAGGTAATTATTAAAATATGTATGCAATCATATTAAAATACTCGAAAATGTATTCTAAAAACTCATGAAAAAAATCGGTAAAATAATTTAGTATTCCGTTTTGGGAACGTTAGCCGAAAACAGATTAAACAATTTGTTTTTTTTTAATGTTTTCTCGAAAACAACGTTCCATGCACAAATTAAAATATACTTACATTATGAAGCTCCGAAGCACGACAAAGCACGCAGAATTCCAAGCAACGCTAACAATGCGCGCGCAGGGAATATTTGACGAAATATGTACGGGATACACGGTCACCTTCTATTCGCACTAAAAACCGAGTTTTACATATAATCACTAAATAACGATACATAGGTCCTAATATGCCAAAAGCATCATTTCTTTATCAGCATCATAATCGTAAGGTCCTGTTCTTCGTATAATTTGTAGTTCTGTTGTTCCAAGCTCGTATTGTGTGTACTGTGAAGGATTTACTATAGGGAGTTGTGCGGTGCCGAGGAATAGAGAGATGAGCCTCGCGGGCGATACAATTTCAAAAATTTAAAACGTTTTACTAAAACTGTGAAAAGTCCAATTTTTATTATTGTGTATAGAAGAGATAGACAATGCAACCTTCGACGTTTCTCGAGTGTGAGTGTTCTGTATTCTTTGAAAAACTCTGTCACATGGTCATGCTTCCTTAAATAAAATATGAAACGAATACATGAGTTCTGAGCTACTTGTTTTTTACGGTTTAGTTTTTCCTTCAAGTCAGTGAAAAGGAAGTCTCAGTAATCAAAATGCGGCCTGACGAGCATTACTTTTACTCCTGTTGGTAAAAAATCGAGGAGTCGTTTTAAAGAGTGGATGGTGGAATAAACTTTTAGACATCAAGTTAGCGAGCTTTATATATAATTCTCTAGATTTTTCACGTGACTGCACCAAACGAGAGAAGTTTTATTAACTGATATCTTGGGTGAAGTGCAATTTGAAAGTGTACTGTAGGACAAGAATAGTGCGTTTCCCGCGTCAATCGAATTTCGAATATCTCTAACAAGGCGGTCCCTGTACTTCTACCTGAACGGAAACCGGATTGACATTCATTAATGATATTTTTGTGATTGAGAACTCTCCACTTGATGTTTTCAGAAGAGAAAGTGCACCATGGCAGTTTTTCACATGGTAGGGATGCAACCACTGGAATACTAAGTTGATAATATCCTTAATAATTGAATAATTGATAATATCCTTAATAATTGAATAATTGATAATATCCTTAATAATTAATATATAAACACAGACGTAACTACATAATTTTAATAGTTTAACGTTTAAATTATCTGAGCTTGAGGCGTTTGATAGTAAACTCATTCTCTGACAGAATCAAGCGCGTTTCAACATTGTTTCATTACATGCTTTACCGCGTTTCAAGTACGTGCGAAGCGTGTTTCGAAACACGAAAAAGCACGTGAAAGAATGGAAATTCGAACGCTACCATGTTTAGAGTCCGTTTTGCCTCCGTGAAAAGCGCGTATCGAAACATGCTTTGCACTGACTATAGTGTGATCTGAAATATGCTGGATACATGCTTGTTACGGTAGAGTTACGACTACCCATGACAGAAGGACCAGAAATCTGGTAGCGGAAGACAGAAAAACGAATTTCGGACAGGTACGAAATTTCAGGCTTTTTCGCTGTCCTATATTCCGGACCGTCCTAATATTTCAGGACGGCCCAATATTTTCAGGTGTTTTTGCGGCCCAATATTTTGGATGATAAAACATGAAATTTTGGGCCATTCCGAAATTCTTCGTTCCCTCTTCCGCTACCAGATGGTGGGATCTCTCTTTGGGGTGGCGCGACAAAATTCCGCAGTCCTAAAATCCCGCAGCGACGAAACCCCACAGGTCAGGTAGAAGGATTATGGGGGAAGGGAAGAGTTATTAATTGCCCCTTTTACTTCCATTTAGGTAAGCCCCAGTTGATGATAAAAAAGTAAACATTAATCTCACGAAACTGTGTCGTCTCATTTTTCTCGTCTACAATACACGAATAAAACAAAATTTGAATCACACTTCTACGATGTTTCGTTACTGAGATTAGACTTAATTACCACGGAAAATAATAGGTACTCCTGACAATGTTAATCTTGTTTTATTTTGTGAAAATAATATATTCATTTACTGCATATTGGTTCTATTACTGACTGTTTAATATATTTTTTTTGCAAAATTACTGATTCCCATCAAACTTAATCAGAGCCTTTGAGTGTCTAATTGATAGAGGTGTATATCTAAAATTTCTGCGTGTCCAAAATCAGACAGAATAAATCTCCTAGGCCAGTTGGTTTTTGTTGTTCGAGGCAGAAAGATTGACAAGGTGAGGTGTATATCACTGCGATGTTTTACAAATGTATATGATTAATGACTTGTATATACTTTTTATTGGTAGATGGGGTGTTAAATGAGGAGTGTAACTGATTTAAGATGCCCTGATGAAGACACTGATAAGTGTTGAAACGTTGGAGTATATAAAGAGATGTGTAATATGTGAACTAGTTTTGATTGTCTATAATATTTAGCAACCGCATACCTTGTTTATATTATATTTATTATACATTCACTTCGAAAGTATATAAACATCATAATCTGGTCCCGAGTTTGTATCCCACAACAAAAACAATAATGTAGTTATGATACCGCAGGCCACTAATAACCGTAAAAGATATGTAGGGGAGAAGAGGAGCAGATTTGAACGATTTGTAAAAATATTAAGTTTTAATAATGTTATGTTGATTGAAAATGAAAGTTGGGACCGGCAATCGAATCCCGGACCTTCAGTTATACGCACTGGGGCGCCATCTCTGCGCTATCCCGCTTGTCCCCTTGCCTTGTCTACCATAGTCATTCAGCATGCACCCACAGACCTCAGAAGTGATCTCATTCGAGATACTACCCTTGTTATGCGGCGACTTCCTTAGGGAGTGCTTTATTGTGGGTCGACATTTTCCAATTCTGAATTTCACAAACAAACATAATTCTTTCAAATTGCTGTTAACAACAACGTAAGGTAACAGATTAATCATGTTATGTTAAATGAAAATGAGAGATTATACNTATATGAAATTTTCGAAAAAATAAATTCTTTTTCTTATTTCAATCTGCTATCCCATTGTTTTACGTTACTCTCTATTGCTAAGATACTTCTCTTCGTAAACGGTAAAAAGAGTTAAAAAATTACTCCAAATTTTTTATTGTGTTTATTCAAAAAAAATATGTCTCTAACCTCCGAAAATGACTTCAAAGAAATATATGAAATTTACAAACATTTTTTTTTCTAATTTCAATCTTTTATCACATTGTTTTACGTTACTCTTTATCGAAGATACGTCTCTACGTCAGGACCATAATAACAAGAAAAATTCTTTATTAAACGTTGAAAAGCATGATATTTCAGTTGTTTCTCTTTGAAATGTAACAGCAAACTCATGCTTCGTACCTTTTTCTACGTATTCGCGATGGTACTTTTATGAATACTGACAATGTGTAATGTAAAATAGAAAAGGTAATCGGTAAGAAAAAATAAAAAATTTACTCAAATTTTTTTGTGTTTATTCCAGAAATATATTGTGAGTTTTGAATAATTAACCAATCTAATCATTCTTTTGCGGAATCTTATTACTCGAAAGGTTGAAAAATTTGAACGGAGGACGGTTGGAAAAGTAACCAGGGGTGCGGTCGTCGGCGGTAGTTTCTTTGACGTCAAGTCGGATTTACGGCCCTTTAAAAATCAAGGCGAGGGAGGAGGTCAGACCACCCTTAGGAGCAACATCTGGTCGCCAGAGTGTACAAAGGCTCCAAAATTGTTCGCGAAAAACGTTGAAATTTAAACGTTTTTTTTTGGGCAGAATGTTCTCGAAGGTTCGAGAAGCATCTTTAAAGGGTCCAATGAGAACCCAGGCGTAGGAGGGGGAAAGTATTTTGGATTGGGAGATTTCGGAACACGTGATATTCAAAATTTTGGAAATTTGGGAGAAAAGAAGGGATGGAGGTTATTTAACGGGGACGCAGAGATTTTTCGTCCTCACATTTTCGTACTCAGATGAGATACTCACATTTTCGCTCTCAGAGGTGCTCAGAGTTATCTCACATAGATTTTTCGGCGGTGACTAGCTCACATTTTCGTGCTCACATTTATCTCACATTTTCGTACTCAGATGAGTAGCTCACATTGATTTTTCGGCGGTGACTAGCTCACATTTTCGTGCTCACATTTTCGTACTCAGATGAGATACTCACATTTTCGTTCTCACATAGATTGTTCGGCGGTGACTAGCTCACATTGATTTTTCGACGGTGACTAGCTCACATAGATTTTCCGGCGGTGTTTAGCTGAGATGCTCAGATACCTGATTTTTTTCGTACTCAGATGAGTAGCTCAGATATTACATTTTTCGGCGGTGTTGAGCTTAGATACTCAGACGCATAGATTTTTCGGCGGTGATTAGCTCAGATACCAGATTTTTTTACATTGAGAAGATCACACCACGCGTAAAATCTTTCGAGTGGTTAGTTGAACGAGCCGTGCAGCTACTGACGTTGTGTTTTCGGGGGAGCCGAAAACACAAAAGACGAGGAACGCGACCTTTGGGGTTGTCGCTCGACGCCGTGCGCAGGTGCCCGAGGACTGGAGCCGGATGACTACTAAGAGGGCGCTGCTGTACGACCTGTAGTCGTCTGACATCTAGTGAGGTATGGGGCGATGGGTGGCGATTGTAAGCCAACATTGCACTGCGCTGGCGCATTATTAAACATTGGGCATTATTTACATAGAGAGCAAGAACTTTGAACGGTAGTAGTGTCTTGAATGAACTTTGTCGCTCGTAAAAAAATTGCAATTTAAATTCAGTGAATTACAGCAGTACGAAGAGGCACAATTAAACTGTTAATCAGAGAACTACAATTAAAATCAGTGTTTGCTTTGTGTATAAGAAAAGTATGATTAATAGTGGATTAGAATAAATTGGAGTTAAAAGAAACAAATAAACAGTGAATGATTTTAGTGAGGATAAAAGCAGCGAATATTGCTAATGATTAAATGTCAAGTCAGTGATTTCCATTTGTGTATTTTTGGTGGGAACGTATAATTTAGTGTGTTTATATTTTTGGAAGGAATGTTTAATCTCTATTGGTGTTGTGTCTTTTGGGGGAAGTCCTGTGTGGAGTAAGAGTAGTAATGTTTAGTTGTGTCGTGTGGGAGAATGTAAATTGGGTTTTAAAGTTGTAATAAATGTTTTGTCATGTGCTCGAACACCAGATTGTTGTGTTTTCATTGTAAGTGGCTCCCAGAGAAATGAGTACTCAGAACCCTATTAATTATAAGTAATAAATAAGTGGACAAAGAAATATTTGACATGCTGCTTTTGTCTTCTCTTAGTATTGCAAAGAGCTAAAGTGCAACATAAGAATTCCCATGTGAACCCGGGGTAGGGCGTTACTATAAAATAAGCCTAATTCATTAATCACTTGAAAATTCAGTATGTTCTGAATAAGTTTGCCACAGGAAGATTTTTCCTGTTCTAAAATAAAAATGATTTTATTCGATTTCATTACGAGGATATTGTTTAAAGTAAATGTTGAAAGAAAATATTTATATAATTGATAACTTTTCTCTCGGGTAATTTTTATTCAAATCTCCTCCTACGATAATTATTTCAATATCAATTATGTGCTAATTATGGGTGTTTCATGGACGTGAACGTAGTGAGGTGTTTCGATTCGGCACTGAGAGGGCTGATTTTTTTGTTTGTTTCAAAACGTTTTTATCGATCGACCAATTGTTTACTTTGCTGCGCTTGTCTTTGATTTTAATGGTATCTCTATATTAAAAAAAGAGAGAATGCTGTCTAGGGAACGGGACGTCGTAGAAGTGTGATTCAAATTGCGGTTCATTCGTCTATCTCACACCAGAAAACTGAGTCGTCACCTAGTAATGAAAGAATTGAATGTTAGTAATGTTAATGTTACACCAATGTGTAATAATAATGCTAATTTTAGTAGTTTAGTAGTAATCTAGTTATGTTCATTTTATAGCAATGTGTACTAGGACTTTGAACTTGGGAATAAAGGGAAAAAATTACCACAACAGATAAGGAAATGTTGGACTACCTGTTGTAGCCCCTTTGGAGGGTATTTTCCTCCGGAGTTCTTAAACTCGACACTTTCTGGTGGTCATAAAGTCGCGAAAGGGATTAAAATTTTTGGGTACCATTAAACTCGACACTTTGTACCTGCCCTAATGGCTTGCCGTCCCGCCGCTCATTCTGATGCTAACCGACCAACCTACCACTAATGGATTTCGTGAGTCACTTACTGGAGAGTTATTTAAAGTGCCGTTAATTCAGCATTTTTATTCCTATTATCTTAAAATTTTTGAATTCCATACATAATTCCTATAAAAATGAACCCAAACACAAAATATTTACGACATAACTGAGTTTTAAGCTTCTGTTTTTACTTATTTACGTAGTGTTGTAATCGTAAAAAACATTCGTCGAAACTTTAACGGAAGTATCCGTTTTGGGAGTCCTTGATTCCGAAAAAGTGGTGCGTAGAACTCCATCTGCCATTTTCAAGATGCTTTCTTGAAACATATATGATTGAAAGGAAAATAACATATTTAGTTTATCAAACTAGAGTAAATGCATCAGTTCTCAACAGTGCACCACTTCTCGGTACTTCTAGTTTTAAATTCAAATAATTAGACATTGGAGTACTTTTTGGCTCTGGTTTTCTTTATGACACAATATTTAATTTCTTCTAAATCGTGAAAAGTGCATTTTACGACAGGAATGAAGCAATAAGACATCTTTGAAACAGCAGCTTTGGCCATTCGTCTGAATGTCAGAAATGAAACGGGTAGCCGTAAGAAATCTTTGATTGAACTTCTATTTTTTGTCAAAACATTTTCATCAATCATTAAAGTTTTTCTATTATCTTCATGATTAGGGTGTTTCTCATAAATTGCCGTTTTTATGACTGGATTTAAGGTTTTCATGGTTTCTTAGTAAGATACAAGTGGCTGTTGACAACAAGAGCACGATTTTCCACGTATTTTCTGAGGTCGACACATACAAAATTAAGAAATATAAGAGCAAAAGAAGCACAGAACATTTCTATGCCTCTGATGTTTGGAAGCTTTGAATTCTAGAATTCTCAAGCCATTTTCTGAATAGTAGTTTTAATTTTCCAAATACATTCACTGTTGGTTTTCAAAAGTAAAAATATCCTAATATGTTTCATAACTTATTGAAGTCAACTATTTTGAATAACTTGTGTAAGATGTTTCTCTAATATTATTATAAATTCGTTCACGTTGAAATAAACATAATTGTAACGTGTAAATAACATTGTCACCATTTTGAGGTCCACGCATCATGACTTCTGGTTCATTGATTTTCGACACTCGACAACTGATGCAAAAAAAATAGTTACAATTTTTATTTTAGCAGAAGTTGTTCAACTTTTATTTTAAATAAAGAACCAGGGAAAGAAGAAGTCAGGGGAATAACAATACTGCAGGCTCAAAATTCAACAATTAACAGAAATAATTGTATCCATTCAAGAATTTTTATCAATATCATCCCGCTCTTGAGTCATTTCCCTTCGTCTGGCGACAAATTTGTTGAAAATTTAATGAATTATACATTATTTCGGTACAAGAATGTTTGTCCTAAAAATGAATTGTTTCCAAGATATAGGGGAAAAACTAAAAAAAATCATTGATACAGAAAAAACTTATTGTATCCTTGATCGGTTTCGTGGTAGAATGTGCATGTGATGCCAGTAAGGTTGTGTTTGGTATCATTTATCATCTCTATTTTTGCGTAGATTTCAATTGTTCTAAAACAAGTTATATAAATAAAAAAACATATTTGAGTGGCAAAGCCAACTCTGTGAAATAGCTGCCCACCGGCCCCATTGCGTCGTCGATGGGCACAGGTACACCCACGTAGACCTAATTCTTAAGGAAGTGTCGAAATTGGTAAATTATCCTTTTGAATTTATCCTCAATTACCATTCAAATCACCTCTTTTTTATGAAAAAGAACACTATTAGTAGTTTGATTAAAAAAGTACACAGACTTTCACATCCAACATTCAATAATTCTAATATTAAGAAGGTTAAAGAGATACTGATTAGAAATGTTTACCCTCAAAGCTACTAAACAGACTTACAAGAATCCGTAACTTTGAAATCAAATAGAAATCTCTTAAATTACGGTGAACCTCACCACCAGGTAACAGATTAATTATGTTATGTTGAATGAAAATGGGAGACGGGACCGAGATTCGAACTCGGGAGATTGAGTTTAGCGCGCTCATGCGCTTTCCAACTGCGCCATCCCGTTCGCCTCCCGG
>NNCF01126530.1:106213-126792 GCA_002313205.1 Laupala kohalensis
GTGTTCGTGTAGACTGTTTCGTATAAAGCAAAGGTGGTGCTTCAGTAAATCGGTTTAAGACCGAAACACGACCGTTTCATAAATATAAATGCAGGAAAGTGTTAAGATATTTAATTCCTTGAATAAAGGTTTACAAGAGTTTCGGGGATAAGATTTACAAATTATTCGAACAATCCTCTTCTGAATTCTGAAAGTTTGAATACTCTGTCCGGAATTACCCCAGAAGGTAATGCCGTAACGTAAATGGAAGTAAACGTTTGCAATATATACGCAACGGGAAATACGTGGACTAACTACGTTAACTAAGATTCGGAATGCGTAACACAATTTGCTTAATTGCGAGTTAAGATTGTCAACGTGACAATTCCATTTGAGGTTGTCTTGAATATGGAGACCTAAGAATTTTGTATTCGTAACAGTTTTTAATTGTGTTCCGTTTAAAGAAAGAGAAACCTGGGGTAAAGATTTTGTGATACTATTGTGAAATGACATAGACACTGTTTTGTCAGTGTTTACAATGAGACGATTTGCATGGAACCAAGTCGAAAGGTTAGACAAAACTTTTTGAGCATTGGCGTGCTTACACAGTAAATTAATATCATCAGCAAAAATAATCATTTTGCAATCTGATGTGGATGATGACATGTCGTTCACATACAATAAAAAGAGTATATGGCCGAGAATTGATCCTTGGGGTACTCCGCAAGTAAGTGGCTTTGTTTCTGAAAGACAACGCTCAAGTATTTTATTTTTAGTATAGGATATTTCTACTTGTTGATATCTATCTTTTAAATAAGAAGTTAGCCATTGATGTGGAAGTCCACGAATGCCTAAAGAATGCAATTTGGTAAGGAGAATTCCGTGATCGATGACATCGAATGCTTTGGATAAGTCAAGAAAAACACCCTGAGGATTTTCTCCACTGTCTAGAGATGTGGTAACATCGTTTAAGAAGGAAAATATGGCGCTTGTAGTGGAAAAGGATTTCCTAAAACCGTGTTGATCGTCAGAGAGAATGTTATATTTTGATAAAAAATCTAGAAGACGCTTATAGAATAATTTTTCTAGGATTTTTGAGAAAGTGGGTAGTAGAGATATTGGTCGGTAATTTCCAATATTAAGTTTGTTTCCTTTCTTGTGTAAAGGTTTCACTTTAGCTCTCTTAAATATTTTAGGAAACACCCCTTCCGATAAAGAACTATTAAAAATATTTATGATTGGATTTAATATAGCATGGGACGAAAATTACGTCTACACGACTGTTTGTAACTGCGTTATCAATGGTGAATTATTTATTTATTTGTAAATTATTTCTTATCCTGCTTGATAGGTATGAGCTACGTTAACTGCAGGTACAAATAGTTGTTGAAAACCGTAGTCAGTGCTCTTTCTGACAGATTTATTTATTCAATTTACCAATTTAGGAAATGTCATGGTTTGATCAGATCTTCTTGTTGATCGTAGGCAGAATGTCAGTTTCTTAAATCATTATTTCATAGGTTCAATCAATAATATTAATTATACTTTATTATGTTTGTTTGTTTTTTCAGAAAAAAACCCCAATAATTTGCTTGATCATGAAACCTTAATTGCACATTTATTTAGTCACTAACCGTGTTTCAAAACATGCTTTGAGACGCACTACTCTGCCCTCATAGTCCGTTTCAATGACACCAGGAAAAGTATGTGACAATAAACAATGTAAAGTGCGTGAAAATAGTGCTTCAATCGTGTTTCACTCTACGAGATAGCATGCTTCGGGCGTTCAACAAAACTGATTATTAACACACTAAAACCCTTGCCACCTAAGTCTAAACTACTTTTCGATACCGTTTCAGAAAGTAGAAGCAAGTCGTGTTTCGAAACACTCTTTAAACGTGGAAAAGTGTAGCAAAAGCATGTTTCAAGTCCATTTTCTCAGCGAAACATGCTTGGAACGGACTTGTTACAGACTTGGGACGTACTATTTCGTGGTAGGATTCTGTCAGGGTTATGACCTTCCGTAATCTGCTTGAGTGACAGATGTGAAATAAAAATGGTTTTCTGAGCAATTCTCATAGTTTTGTAAAAACTTTAACTCTTCTAGCTTTAACGATTCATTGATGCACTATGTTTGGTCTACAAAATAGTATTTAAAGTATCTAATGGTATACGGATATCGAACGAAGTGGATGCGTTACCCAATCCAATACTTTTAAGAGTTTTCCAGAGTGATGTATCTCGGTTTGCACCTAACGTATTACAATAATATTTCATATTTTAATTTTTTTGCGTAACAATATTTCTTTTGCTTTTGTATAATTTGGTGTCGTCTTCCTCTTTTGTTTTTCTGGACTCTACAAACGCCACATCTCTATCCTTCATTAATTGCTTGATTTCGAGAGTTAACCAATGCGCTGGGGGGCGTGTTACACGTTTTTTTAATGGGTGTGTGTTTTTCAATATGGTTAATTAATAGTTCAGTAAAAAGCTTCATTTTGTTGTCCACAGACGCGCGTTGTAAATGTCATGCCATGATGTATTTAATCCTTAATGGAGAAAGTTGCATTAGTCTAAATTCGTAAAATCATGATACACTATCATTTTCGGTACATACATTTCAGACCACAAGAAAGATAAATTAAATCGTGCTTAGAGGTAACGGAAACTGGAATTTGCCCATATATTCGAACCTTTTCAGGGTCTGAAGTAATAATATGATCGATTCACGCATCAGAATTATTTGTGTGATGAGTCGGCTCCAGAGGAAGTATTTTTAAATTCATGCCATGACATAATCGATGAAAGTTAATGGCTCGTGAAGAAGTTTCTTTTGTGAGATCACAGTTAAAATCGGCCATCACGATTTAACTGCAAATGTTACAGTACTACTTGGACAGCAGTGGAAAATTTCTTTCCATTTCATTATTTCGCTGCCCCGACTACTGCTTTGACTGCAGTCAGAAAAATAATCTTGACTGGCCTGGACGTGGGCACAGCCAAAACCCTTAGGCAGCGGAAAGGCAACTCGCCGCTTCCGCTGGCCGCCCCCGTCCTTGAAGCGTGGGATTCAGGTTGTCAGCATCACGCCTTAGTGGCGTGAGCTTTGACCAACCAATAAAAACCTGCAATAGTATCACCATCCCCATGCCACCTTAAGAAACTTGATGGGATTGGCACCCCCCTCAAGGGGACAAAAATTCAAACAAACAAAGATCTCTGGCAACGAGCGAGGAGCTGGTCGAAGGAACGGTCAGTGTCAGCAGGGCTCGACACTCCACAAGACGTGCCATCAGCGCGGATTGTGTAAGAGGATAAAATGATTCTTTAACCTTTGTAGGACTTCCACTAAGCTAAAGAAACATTTTATGTGTCCATCAGGCACCGAAATTGTTATATTTTCTTTTCTTTCCTTGCAATATTTAGAATCTTGAAACAATCCACGAATTTTGTAATTACTTTAAACAATGAGAGCGATTCCCTTGTTGAAGTGGCGCACCCACTCAGAAAGAACGTTGGTTGGTAGCGTCGGATGGACGCGAGCCGCAGTTACATTTTCTTTCCTTTCTGTATAATGTTTTAGGGTCACTTTATTGTGTAACCAGTAAATGCTTTATCTACTTTTGTTTGGTAAAGACCACGAGTGATCATCATTTCCGTAGAGTCTAATTCTTTTATAAAATGTGTGTAACATAGAATACTTGTGTAACAGTGATGTTTGTATTAGTAAGTGATATTCGCTTCCTGTAGTGTTGTGCTCAACTGTAAAGTACGTAGTGTGGACTGCATGGCTTCTGTAGTTTCGTTGGTTTCATGATTCCAACTTGATATATATTAAATTCATGTTATTTCTTGGTTATGTATCTTGTGTTCTGTTGTTGACCAGTCCGCGATCCGTGATTCGAACTCATGTCTCAGCCGGTCCTTCCTCTCACACATATACGGATGATACCCGTATTGCCTAGCGAGTAATGACGTTGAAGTAAATAATAAAATAATTTATTACATCGAACCTGTAAATGGTCGATACCAGTGGTAATCAACTTTGATTGATGAAGTCTAGTACTAGGATAGGGGCACCAAAAGTTAATAATTAGAGGATAAATAAAAGGGAATGTATCACAAAAATTGAGAAAAATTCAAGTTCATGAATATTACCACGCTTAGGGGGTTTGGATACTACAACCGCTAATAGGCATTTTTTGTTTTTTTTAAGTGATTTCAACAAAAAGATACTCGACTATGCGCGTAATGTCGTCTTCAGAAGAAAATACAACTTTGCTTTTTAAGTCTTTGCGGATAAATATCCCAAATCCGCCACCTTCACACACATTTCTGTCAGCTCGCAAAAGGCGATATTTGGAAACATTGACTGATCTTGCACTCAAAGAATTTTTCGGCCATGTTTCACTTATGAGCAATGCGTGGAGCTCAAAATTAGACACGATTCTAAGAACTTCAGAGTAATGGCACAGGAGGAATTGTGCATAAACATGCGCTACAAACAGAGCATGCAGAAAGGGATTACAAAGGGTGTTCTATTGCGAAACACCGGTGGCGGCCGGTTTCTTGGAAGATGGTTTGGGTAGTTTCTAACAGCTGTACAGGTTGCATACGGAAAAGTTCCATTTAAATACGTCTGAAAATTCATAAAGGGTGTACATGCGATGAAACATTCAGAGAGGATGTGGTGTAGATATATTGAGAATTAGTTTAGTCCATACAAAGTACGGAAAGTTATGATATCGAAATGATGAATGAATAATAATTTTCTTTAAACATTGGAAAATAATCACTAGAATAAATATAAAAATATGACAAAAAATAAATGCTGAACGGTAATTAAACGTCAATATAAATTATATGAAAGACCTAAAAAGTAGAGTAAAGGTGAAAGAAAATTCTTCATTAAATAAATAACTATAGGGAAAAAATAAGATCGAAAGAGAGAGAAAATAAAGAAATTTAACAAGGATTTGACAAATAGGAAAGTAGTTCACTTCCATAAGTGATGAGAGGAAAATGATACAGATTAATAGATAGAAAGGATACAAAAAAGAATTATAGGAAAAGGGACTAGAAGATCAAAAAATTAAAAGATAAAGAAGACAATACAAACAAAACATTGAAATTTCTCTGGTTTGTTTAGAAGAATACAACCGAGCACACAGGCTAGTTAAGTTTTCAGAGCTCAGCCAGAGTATGGATTCCATGGCGCGTAGTACCTTTCTTTACGAAAATGATTCCAACCTCAGTCCATACTTACGAGGTTCCATATAACATAATGGCAGACGTACCTTAAGCCAGCGTGGCCACATGAGCAGAATCCAATTTAACCTGTGCCATAAATTCTTACCTATTTCTTACTAATTAATTACCACACTAATAATTATTTACCCCCAAAACAACCTCAACAATAATAATTCTTCTAATTAATAATTATGCTAACGTGGTATTCTAAGAATCAAAGAATCAACCTAGAATAAAAAACTAAATGCCATAATTTCTAGCTCTCATCATTTAAGGTGTGTAAAAAACGAAAAGAACCTTACTCATAAACTACCCTTAACAAAACACAATTATTTTATTTCAGCATATATCTGGCATGGCACTTGGTAATTAATTCTAGAAGCGAAGTAGAAACATTAAACAAACACCAACAAATTCCAAAAAACTCATTTCAAGACTCTATATTCCTAAATAATACTTACCCCATTCCTACCCTTCACAACAATAAATTTTTTTATTTCAATATAAAGCCAGAATGGCACATGGTAACTAATTCTAGAATGACAAAAGCAGTTAAATACCGACAAAATGTATCACACATCTCAGTGTAAATTATTACCACACTAAAACTGTATTACCTCTAAATTACCCTTAACAAGAATGTCTTTCCTTTTCAATAACAAAGCAGATAGCACGTGGTAATTTTATCTGGAATAAAAGAAGAAGAATATAACCAACGCAAAAGTATATAATACATCTCAATCGTAATGATAACCGCTCTAAAACATTCTTACCTCTTAACTACAAAGACATTTTTATTTCATAATAAACCAAATGGAAATTTGAAATTAATTCTAGAATAACAGAAGTGAACGTAAACAAACGCGAAATCGTATCACACATCTTAGAGTAAAATAATATCACACATCTTAGAGTAAAATAATACCACACTGTAACTTTCTAACCTTTATACTACACTTAACAACAAAAACTTTTCTATTTCAATATCAATCTCGAATGGCACTTGCTAATTAAATTTAGAATAACAGAAGAGGACAAAATGCAACGCCAAATCGTATCACACATCTCATAGTAAATTATAACCACACTGAAATTTTCTTAACTTTATACTACCCTTCACAACAACGTCTTTTCTATTTCAATATCAATCCCGAATGGCACTTGGTAATTAATTCTACAATAACAAAAGAAGACGTTAACCAAAGCCAAACCATATCACACATCTTAGTGTATATTATTACCACACTGAGACTTAATAATTTTTACAATACCCTTAACAACACAGACTTTTCTATTTATATATCAATCCCGAATAGTACTTGGTAATTAATACTAGAATAACAGAAGTGGACATAAAGCAACGCCAAATCATATCACACAGCTTAATGTAAATTGTAACCACACTGAAACATGTTGACGAGCCCTAAAGCCCCCCCCCCCCCCCCCCCCCCCAAAAAAAATCTTACTTTTATACTACCCTTAACAACAAAGATTTTTCTATTTCAATATCAATCCCTAATGGCACTTGGTATTTAATTCTAGAGCAACAGAAGAGACCGTAAAGAAATGCCAAATTGTACCACACATCTCAATGTAAATTATTACTACAGTGAAACATTCTTAACATTATACTACCCTGAACTACAATAATAATAAATTTATTGTCAAAAAACAGTACAAACTGCGTAGACCACGTGGACAACAATAAACTAATTTACTCTCCGGAAGCAAGCAAGGAACCATCCCATCAATTCCGATAAAGGGCCCTAAGGCGGAGGCGGATTCAAATATTTCAGCAAAAGTTCCTAGATAATATAAAAAGTTAGCTGCGAGTTATAATACTAATAGAATGTAATATGTTTGTAATTTAACGCAAAGAATTAGATGTACAAGTTATTATCGAACTATAGATTATTAAAACACGCCCCTAGACAAAGCCTAGAGAACCTGTATAAGAAATCTGCCTCTACCCGAAGGAAAAACGGAGAAAAACCTGGGCGAGGATGGGGCTACAGAATTTATGTGCACAACCGTGTCAAAGTTGAGTACACATAAAACTAGTATGTACACATAATTTACACATAAAATTATGTGTAACATAATTTACACATAAAATTATGTGTAACATAATTTACACATAAAATTATGTGTAACATAATTTACACATAAAATTATGTGTAACATAATTTACACATAAAATTATGTGTAACATAATTTACACATAAAATTATGTGTAACATAATTTACACATAAAATTATGTGTAACATAATTTACACATAAAATTATGTGTAACATAATTTACACATAAAATTATGTGTAACATAATTTACACATAAAATTATGTGTAACATAATTTACACATAAAATTATGTGTAACATAATTTACACATAAAATTATGTGTAACATAATTTACACATAAAATTATGTGTAACATAATTTACACATAAAATTATGTGTAACATAATTTACACATAAAATTATGTGTAACATAATTTACACATAAAATTATGTGTAACATAATTTACACATAAAATTATGTGTAACATAATTTACACATAAAATTATGTGTAACATAATTTACACATAAAATTATGTGTAACATAATTTACACATAAAATTATGTGTAACATAATTTACACATAAAATTATGTGTAACATAATTTACACATAAAATTATGTGTAACATAATTTACACATAAAATTATGTGTAACATAATTTACACATAAAATTATGTGTAACATAATTTACACATAAAATTATGTGTAACATAATTTACACATAAAATTATGTGTAACATAATTTACACATAAAATTATGTAATTACACACATAATTTACACATAAAATTATGTAATTACACACATAATTTACACATAAAATTATGTAATTACACACATAATTTACACATAAAACATAATAACTTTTCTATTTCAATATAAATCCCTAATGTCACTTGGTAATAAATTCTAGAATAACAGATGAGAACGTAAACCAACCCCTAATCTTATCACACATCTCAGTGTAAATTATTACCACAGTGAAACATTCATATTTTTATATTACCCTTAACAATAAAGAGTTTTCCATTTCAATATCAATCCCAAATATCACCTTTTTCCTTACTTTAGAAAAACAAAAGAAGGTGTATCCCAACACCAAATCGTATTACACATCACAGAGTAAATTACTACCACACTAAAAGTCTCATTCGATATAATAACAGTTCTAAGACATTCTTACCTCTTAACCACAAAGAAAGTTTTATTCCATAATAAACTGGAATGAACTTTTAAAATTAATTCAAGAATAATAGAAGAAGATGTAAACGTCAAAAAGTATCACACATTTCAGTCTAAAATATTACCACTAAAACAATCTTACCTCTCAACTACGCTCATTTTTTTTTTCATTTAATACTAAACTAGAGGTAACAATTTAAAGAAAATAAAAAGCTAATAGACCCCCTGTGCCTATGCAAAGAGCATATAACAGAGAGAAAATTAGAATTTCTTTTCTTTTTAAATAACAAAGCAGATAGCACAAGGTAATTAATTCTAGAATAACCCATGAGGGTATAAACCGACGTCAAAACGTATCACACATCTCAGTGTTAATTAATAACACACTAAAACTGTCTTACATCTAAACTATCCTTAACAAGAATGACTTCTTTTTCAATAACAAAGCAGATAGCACATGGTAATTTATTCTAGAAAAACAGGAGAACAAGTTAACCTACGCCAAAACGTATAATACATCTCAGTCGAAATCATAACCGCCCTAAAACATTCATAGCCCTTAACTACTCTTAACTAAAAAGACATTTTTATTTCATAAAAAAACGGAATGGAATTTGGATAATTATTGTATAATGACAGAAGAGGACGTAAACCAATGCCAAAACGTATCACACATCTCAGTCTAAAGTATTACCACGCTAAAACTGTCGTACCTTTAAAATTCCTTTAAACAGAATGTTTTTTTTCAATAACAAAGTAGATAGCACATGGTAATTAATTCTAGAATAACATAACGCGATCTAAACCTCCGCCAAAACGTATCACACATCTCAGTGTAAATTATTAATACACCAGAACTGTTTTACTTTTTAACTTCCTTTAACAAGAATGACTTTTCTTTTTCAATGACAAAGCAGATAGCACAAGGTAATTGTTTCTAGAATAACAGAAGATCATGTAAACCAACGCAAAAACGTATTACTCATCACAGTGTAAATTATTAAGACACTAAAAATTTCTTACCTCAAAAATACCCTTAATAAGAATGTCTTTTCTTTTTTAATAACAAAGCAGAGAGCAAAAGGTAGTTTATTCGATAATGACAGAAGAAGGAATTAACCAACGCCGAATCGTATAATAAATCTCAGTCGAAGTGATAACCGCTTTAAAACATTCTTACCCTCAAACTACTCATAACTACAAGGACTTTTTTATTTCGTAATAAACCGGAATGTATTTTGGAAATTAATTCTAGAATAACAGAAAAAGACGTAAAGCAATACCAAAACGTATCACACATCTCAGTGTAAATTATTACCACACCATAATTGTCTTACCTCTAAACTACGCTTAACAAGAATGTTCTTTGTTTTTCAACAATAAAGGATATAGCGCGTTGTAATTTATTCTAAAAAAGCAGAAGAAGAAATTAACCAACGACAAAACGTGTAATATATCATTGTCGAAATGAAAAACGCTCTACAATATTCTTACCCCTAAACTGCTATTAACTACAAACACTTTTTAATTATATAATATACCGGAATGGAATTTGGAAAATTATTCTAGAATGACAGAAGAGGAGTAAACGTGTAACACATCCACTCTATTTTATTATCACACTAAAACAGTCTTACCTTTAAACTTCCTTTATCAAGAATGTTTTTTTTTTCAATGACAATGCAGATAGAACACGGTAATTAATTCTAGTATAACAGAAGAAAAAGTTAACCAACGTAAAACCGTATAGTACTTCTCAGTCGAAATGATAACCGCTCTACAACATTCCTAACCCTAAATAACCTTTAACTACAAAGACTTTTTTATTCCATAAAAAAACAATGAAATTTTGAAATTAATTCTAAAATAATGGAAGAAAAGGTAACCAACGTCAAAACGTGTCACATATTTTCGTCTAAATTATTACTACACTAAAAGAGTCTTACCTCTAAACTACCATTATTAAGAATGTTTTTCTTAATACTAAAGAAGATAGCACATGGTAATTTATTCTAGAAAAACAAGAGAACAAGTTAACCAACGCCAAAATGTATTATACATCTCTGTCGAAATCATAAACGTTCTAAAACATTCATACCCCTTGACTACTCTTAACTAAAAAGACTTTTTTATTTCAAAAAAACCGGAATGGAATTTGGAAAATCATTGTAGTATGACAGAAGAGGACGTAAACCAACGCCAAAACGTATGACACATCTCAGTTTAAATTATTACCACCCTAAAACTGTCTTACCTCTAAACTACCATTGACAAGATAGTTGTTTTTTTTCAATAACAAAGCATATAGCGCGTGGTAATTTATTCTAAAAAAACAGAAGAAGTTAACCAGCGCCAAGACGTGTAATATGTCATTGTCGAAATGAAAACCGCTCTACAACATTCCTACCCCTAAACCGCTTTTAACTACAAAGACTTTTTAATTCTATAATAAACCGAAATGGAATTTGGAAATTAATTCTGGAAGAACAAAAGAGGACGTAAACCAAGTTTAAAATTTATCACACATCTCAGTCTAAATTATTACCTTACTTACACTGTCTTACCTCTAAATTACCCTTAACAAGAATGTCTTTTCTTTTTTAATAACAAAGCAGATAGCACACAGTATTTTGTTCTAGAATAACAGAAGATGAAGTTAAATAACGCGATATCGTATAATACATCTCTGTCGAAATGATAGACGTTCTACAACATTCGTATCCCTAAGCTACTCTTAACTACTAGGATTATGTTATTACATAATAAACCGAAATGGTATTTAAAAATTAATTCTAGAATAACAATAGAGGACGAAAGCCAACGCCGAAACGTATCATACATTTCAGTCTAAATTATTACCACAAAAAAACTGTCTTACCTCTAAAGTACCTGTAACTAGAATATCTTTTCTTTTTCAATAACAAAGCAGATGGCGGAAGGTAATTAATTTTACTATAACAGAAAAAGAAGTTACCCACGCCAAAACGTATAATACATCTGAGTGTAATTTATTACCACACTAAAACTGGCTTACCTCAAAACTACCTTAAAAAGAATGGCTTTTCTTTTTCAATAACAAAGCAGATAGCACACGGTAATTTATTTTATAATAACAGAAGAAGAAATTAACCAACGCCAAAACATATACATGTCGTGGGTCCTCGCTCGCAGATCGCTTAGTTTGGCCGATTTGAGCTACGTGATTGGACGTGACAGAGCGGTGAAGGGGGAAACGGAATAAGGGGGTGGTAGGGGATGAGGGTTCAGTTCTAGAGAAACTCATGGTGTGTATAAATGGTTTAAATATCACACGGAGTTGTAGTGGGGTCGATCGCCGGAGAGAGAGATAATATAGTCCATGGTAGTCGTCGCCGTAGATCTGTGGTCGGCGGCTGTCCGTGCTGTCACTAGGCTCCGACGAGGGTGGTTCGGGTCGACAGGTGTTGGACCTTCGGGATCAGGGCGAGGCTTTTGTGGGGTGTCGCAGGGGATTGCAATGCCCACAACAGATTGGCCACCGCTCTAAACTGTCCACCCACGCCGTCTCTCACTCTCGTCTCTCTATTATATATCATTATGACTATGACGTCATGACCCAGTGTCCTAGTATCTCTCTCTCGGACGTCTGACCTCAATGCAATATGCTGGCTGCGCACACACGTTCGGGTGTCGTCACGAAATCTCGCATGATATCACGGCAGCGAAGGACTGATGAGCTCTTTCCAACTTTCCATTCGTCGCCGGGTTATACGCTGACGTGAATATCTGCCTCACCACTAAAATCTCGCAAATTTCCCTCATCAATGCCGACGTGAAATTTGTTCCTCTGTCTGTGAGAAGGATCTCCGGCACGCCGTGGCGACTCACCACATGTTCTACAAACTCCCGGGCCACTGTCTGTGCAGACTGGTCCGGTATCGCGATTGTTTCTGGGTAACCCGTAAAGTGATCCTGACAAGTCAGGACATACTTGTTCCCGCGTTCCGAATAAGTGTGTGGTCCCACTATGTCGAGTGACACTTTCTCAAAAGGTTTTGATGCCTTCCACGCCTCTCGTACTGGGGGAGGTTTCTTTACTCCCTTCAGCCCTCTACACACCAGACATTTCCCTACGTACCTACTTATGTGTCCACATGACCCTGGCCAATTAAAATATCGCCGTACAACTTGTAAGGTTGCTGCAAAGCCCCTGTGACCTGCCAACGGGCATCACTCTAAAATGTGTCGTCTCATTGCCAAAGGTGCGCATATCCATGTGACCGCTCCTAGAGGAGGTACGTGCTTTCTACACAATACTCCCTGTTCGTTCACAGAATATCCAGCCTTTTTTTCTTCTACGAATTGAAACTCTTTCTTTAAATTTGGACAATTCTGCTGTACAATTTTTATTCGTTCCATGTCCCAAACAGGCTTATATTCCTCCCCAACCCCAAAAATTGCCCATACACCGATGTGTATCCGGGAAAGTGCTTCCGCATGTAGAATCTGCACCCCAGGTCGATATTGCACCGAAAATGTATATTCCGATAGGTCCATCACCCAACTGGCCAATTTCAGGTTTGGTTCTGATTGTGTCAGAGGCCATTTTAGTGCCTTATGATCTGTTATTAATACAAACGCCTGACCCAGCAAATACACACGAAATTTCCTGACCATTTCTATGACTGCAAGACATTCCAGCTCAGTGGCACTGCACTTTGCTGCAACGACAGTTATTTGCTCGCGCAAGCGATTAAATGCTCGCAGTCATCGAGTTGCTGCGAAAGTATGCCACCAATGCCAACTGGTGACGCGTCCGTCGTTAATTCGAATGGTATGAAAAAATCTGGAAACCTCAGAACCGGATGTTGGTTAACGCCTTTTTTTGTAACTCAAAAGCCTCTTGATGCTGAGCCTGCCATGTGAATTTAGATACTTTTTTAGTAAGGTCCGAAAGACAGCTTGCTATCCCTGAAAAATTGGGAATAAATGTCCTGTTGAACCCTGCTAACCCCAAAAAGGACTGAACTTCTTTGACGTTTCTCGGAATGGGAAATTCTCGTATTGACTCTACTTTTCCCGTTTCCGGACTTAAGCCAGTTTGAGATAAGGAATGTCCTAAAAATGTTACTTCTTCTTGAAAAAATTGACACTTGCTTGGCTTTAACTTCAAATTTGCTTTGCGCAATCTTAACAAATTTCCCGGAGTCCAACTAGATGGTCCTCCACACTTTCATCATACCGAAGTATATCGTCTAAATATATTATGCACCCTTTGTTTATCATCCCCTTCATTATCGATATGAGTCTCATAAAAATTGCTGGACCATTACATAGGTCGAAAGCCAATCTATTGCATTGATAATGACCAGTTGGAGTAGAGAAAGCCGTCAAAGGTTTACTTTGCTCCTCTATATGCACTCCATCGCCAATACTCGCTAGATAGATCCAGCGATGAAAAAACTTTCGCTTGTCTCAACTAGTCGAAGACCTCATCCATATTTGGCAAGGTAAAGACTTCTTTTTCGTTCACGTTGTTCAACGCTCTGAAATCTATGCACGGCCTGTATTCCATCGACTCGCCTAGTCTTGCTTTTTTCCTTACCCAAATTATCGGCGAGGCCCACGGACTGTCTGACTGTGATATTATGCCTTGATCCAACATATTTTGTATGGATCTATCCAACTCGGGACGTTGAGCATGTGATACTCGGTACGGTTTCGTTTTTATTGGCTTGTTCACATCTATTCTGATGGTGTGAGACACTATATTCGTACATTCTAATTTATTTTTTCCCCACACAAAAATATCTAAAAATTCTTCCAATAACTTATACAACTTCCTCTTAGGAATCCATTTTCATTCGAACTGTTCTAAAAAAATTCCTTGCTCTTCCCCCTGCTCGGGCCAAGTGCATGGTTCTCGTTCACACGTCCAAACTTCACTTTTTTGCTCCATTTCCACTACTTCGTAATCTATTGCTGGTTTACTTCCGACTTTTTTCTCTTTATGTGACATATTCACTAACATTACGGGAACTGTTCTCTCGGTGTCTACTCTGCACAAACTTGGCACTATATTATCTGCTTGAGTTTCTTTTACTAATACCTCCACACCTTCTGCTTCGCCTATCTTTACTCGAACCATTTTCAACGAGTTTGGCGCTATTATTATTCTTTCAGCTAGCCTAACTGACTTACATTGCTCCATTTCATCGTTTTCTTTATAACACGAGCTTTTTTTCGAAACCTCAATTATATTTTTACTTTCTATTTTATTGACTTGTTCACTGACCACTGTTTCATTATAGCTTCTCTGGCTTTGTTTCACTTGTTCTAACTTCTCTGGAAATTCAGGTTCATTCATACATAATAGTCTCCTCAGACAACTATTCAAAAAATCTTTTTCACAACTTTCCGATTCCTCGGCGACCCTTGCAACTGGTACCTTCCAATTACCCTGTGGTCCTAGTAACTGCTCCAGCTTCTATGTTCTGAACACTTTGACCTGCTCCCTGGATCCCATTCATACTCCCTATGCCTGCCTGGCACTCCATAACTGTACGAGTCACTGGCCCTCCAGCCTTACTTGTGTTCCCCTACCCTAAAATCCAACATAATTCCGAAGCCTGGAACTCATTTATTCGTACTCCTGAATTCCAAGAATCGTTCACTTTACACACTTCATTAGTACTTATTAAACGGTCGTCAGCTCCTTGACAAACTAACATTTTCTCGTCACTCTCTAAAAAATACATCACAACTTGTGGTCGCATTGGTTTTATCAATGTGCTAACTTCGTGCCTACTCCAAGCATCTAATACATCCCAGCTGTCATGCTGTACCTCTCGCTCTTTATTCCACGAAATATCACTAGTAAATATTAATGGAGACTGCAATTTTTCCGCGACTTCTTCATCTAATTCTCCTAATAAATTAAATTTTTGTCATGTTTATCCCTGATATTCCCAACTTGTTCGTTACTATCCAACACATTTAAATCATCATTTGTCCCATAGGAAAACAACGGTACTGTATGTCCCTCTGACAAAATAATCGTCTTACTCCCTGGACAAATAAAGCTATTAAATTTTCTAAAAAAATTAATCCGATTATTCCATCATAGTGGCTTGACCCTAATTCCATTACTAGTATGTCGTGTTCATACTTCTTTCCTCCAATTTCTAATTCCAATAAACTTTGTTCAAATTTTTTTAACGGATGAACAGACGCTACATGATTGTAGGTTAAAACTATTGACGCTACATGAAGTGATTTAGTGTTCCGAGTTTAAGTTTGCAGTTTCGTGTGCTTAAGTTTAATGATTGTAAAGATTCTCATGGATTTCTAACCTGAGCACATGGCGATTTAATCAGAGGCGCAATCAACGGTGAAGAGAAGTGGAATATCTTTTTGCCTAACCAGCGTTGCTCCTTTGTTTGGCGGGACTTTGAACTTACGTAAATTGGTTTGTGACGTTTGTGACGCTAGAGAGGGGAGTCGAGACGTCAATGTCGAGTTGCGCAATTCCCGGAGGGGGGGTAAGGAAACACATGTATCATAGTGGGAGAAGGTAAAGGAGGTTGCCAACACACACACACACACAAAGTGTGCTTTTAAAAGAAGATATCATTATTTTTATTATTTTACGTTACAGATTCATAAAAAAGAAATGTCATGTTATATCACTCAAACGAAACGTGAAAGCATAGCCCTATTGCTCTCTCTATATAAATTACGAAGTGTTTGATTGATATCCAAACGTGATAGGATATGAATGCTTGTGATAACCTGTTTCACATGCAAGAATCTGCTGTGGAGGTAGTCGTTTGAGAGATCTATTAGTCGTTGAATCGTTTGGAATATGAGGAATACATCATTTTCAGATAACTGGAGAATTTTATCTATCACAACCGGATCGTGAAGAAAACGTACAAGACATCGCAATAGTCTGTTTTAATAGGTGTGGAGTGTAGAATGAGTTGCAAGCGTTTCTCTGGCAAAGGTCACTTTCGTCCACTCGTCAGAATCACTCAACGTCGCATAAGAACGAAAATAATTCTTCGAACTTAGAAGTCTCATCAGAATCATCACCCACAATCTCGTCAGCATTCAGATCAATGCGATTCATGCCTTATAGCAAAACCTCATCAGAAGCATTGCATATGGATTCGCAATATGCATCTAATGTTCCACGGCAAATCGGACAGGACCAATGATGCGATGTCTATTGTTCAATATATGGTTTACAAAAACTATGCATGCAAGGCGTGGTGTGTGTATGAGGCAATCGAATCATCCTCTGCTAGACAGGTAGAACAAACTATGACAGGCGACATGTTTTGTTTTTAACTAAACGAAACTCCATGCCAACATGAGAAAAAGCGTGTAAATACCTTCGAAGAGGATATCGCAAACACATGCTTGACGCAGCAGAGGTAGACGTAGGCGGCGTGGATGCACCCTTCGTAAGACGACAGCAGATGTAGAGAAGGTGTTGTTCTCCAGTGGTTTGAAAATAGCGAGCGATGCTTTCAACCTGTTCGTGTGAAAGGGGATGACGACAACCTATAAACATGATTTTTTTCTTTCCTCTCGAACACTGTGCAAGGATAATGCAATACACATGACAATAGATGTTACATGTTTTCGACGGGAAAGCGTTGTCTGACGCATGTGTGACGGTGTGTGGTGTAGACTCTAAAGCGTAGTCTGTCTCAGGTTTCACAGGTGTGACGGTGTGGAATGTCGACTCTGACGCAGGTGTAACAGGTGTGACAGTATGGGGAGTATACTGAGAAGCGTTGTCAGATGTCACCACCCGTTTTGACTGAGAATCATGCAGGACGAAAACGGTTAACCCTATAAAACAAAAAATGCAAGCATAGAATATCACTGAGGACATAGTCAAATAAAAAAGAAATATACTAACGTGTGTTTGATCACCTCTTCGTTTGCAAATTCACGCTTCAGCTTGCATTGACAACAGTCATGTTCGATGGGTGGAAGACCGTCAATGTGTGTGCGTCAAATGTTATAATGCTTAAGACAATAACGAAGATTTTTAATTCGCGAATTCGCTTGAACAGCTGAAGGCAAACGATCAAATACAAGACCAACTTGATGTACAGCTGAGTTGGCGAGGATAGCGATCGGTAGATGATTCAACGTCTTGTCATCCAGCAAGAGAAGATTATTTCCAGCTTGATTATATTTCTCGATGGCTTCGATGCAGTCTTCGGCGCGCATGTTATGCGCGAAAGGACGAAGAAGTTGAATGCTATATGATGTGTTCTCGAACACGTCTCAGAGCACACTGTGCTTCGACACTGCACAGCACGGCTTAAGTAGTAGAACCATGGCAGTATGACGTACATGCAATGCCTTTGCGGCACGACTCACAAAGAAACTCGCTCGTATGACGCAATTGCAGTACCTTTGCATTGCAACACACAATGACCCGCGCGATCTTTGCGGCACGACTCACAGAGAAACCAGCTCATATGACGCAAATGCGGTGCCTTTTTGCGGCAAGACACACAGGAATAACCTCGCTCGTATGACTCGCATGAAACATATATAAACCACTTCGTCGAGCACGACACTAGACAGTCGAGTTACTACAGTGGAAGGTGTGCGACACTCCGAGAAGAAGAAAAAACAGAATGATTGGTGCATTGCTTCTCCACTAATGTGCTGATGTCATGTCACATTGCTAGTTCATATTCTTTTGTAAAAAAATAAAATAATAACTTGTACTCATGTTTTGGTTTTCTTTCTCATTCATAATTTTGATTTTTTAGATGTGCGATCTGGGACATGTAAGGGTTTGTAAGAGATGGAAACTTTATATATAAAAGTTTATCCATCCTTGGAGACAGGAACACAGAAACATTCTTATTCACCATGTGAAGAAGAGGTAACGAACTTAAACGATACAAAAATTGCATCGTGGTTGATATGCAATCACCACTACTTACGGTGGAAAACGAGTGATGACACGAATTATAGAAATTACAGCGAATTTTGAGAATTAAATAGGGAAAGAGAAATAAGATATATGTAAAATAATTACAAAAAAATGCATCGTTGAGACCCTATGTAAGTCCAGATGTAAACATTATTAATTTAGAAACATATGGGTGTCCAAAGTTAACCGATTGTTTGAACGAGAGGTCCAGAAAAAGTAGACTGAGAAAATGTTGGGAAGGAAGATTGAGAATCTGGAGTTAAAGAACGACATGTATTAGCGCTATTCCTATGGATCTCGGAGAAGGAAAACATTCCTCCGCCTGCTGCAACTCTTCGATCGCGTAAGGCTATTTTGTTTGTTTCAAATTATTTCTTTTATACAAAAATATACTATTTTATGTTTTCATTTTTCCATTGTTCCAGAATGGACAAAACATAAAGAAGATGGAACATATCTCCACGCCTCATGCAAGCTCGATGATTTGCCCAATTTACCGGATTGTAATCAATATGTAAAGAAAATGACAAAAGCCAATGTTAAGCAGGAACGTTTTTAAATTTTACCTTATTGTTTTCCCCACAATCCAAGTAGGGTTCTTTAAGAGGAGGAGGAGTAGGAGGATAAAACATTACATGTTTTAATAATATTCCCTTTATTATGTTCTTTTTTTTATCTAAAAAGAAAAAAATATACATTTAGAGCGAAGGTGATCAACATGGAAAGAGAAATGGTTTCCTCTCCCACGCAGTTGACCTGGCCCTTCTTTCCCTCATAGTGTTCTCGAAAAGAGTTCAATGCACATTTTCTCATCACGTTTCTTTTTCACTCTTCCCCATCTGACAGAGAACGCAGAGTTGACGAGGAAAGTCCTCACCTATGCGTCAATTCAGAGTCGCATGCTTGCGACATAGAATATCTCCCTTCTTAATTACATATTGCTGACAAAACCATTCTGCGTTGTTGATCGCCCTAGCGGCTGGAGACTGACTAGACGATGATACGAAGACCAGAGCGATGAGCCATCATGTGTTAGAATCCTGTAATGGCTCGCTCTTTTTATACACTACATTGACGTCAACAAGCGATAATTTTTTCTTTATCATACAGAAAAGGATGAGTAGGATAGAAATGAAAAAAATGTTATTCAATTTTCTTAATTCAATGTTTTTACATTTTTTTTCATCTATCCATGTATTATGGTTCGCATGGAATCCCAACCATTCGACACAGCGAAAAGGTCCCTATTTGCGAAGTACTTTCCCACCAGAAAGTCCTTTGGATAACACGTGGACTGCAATTCCTCTAGGTAAAAACGTCCAGCGATGGCTTCTCCGTGCTCATCTTCGAGGAAATACGTCACAGGATTCGAGAGATGGCCTTTAACGATTTTGAAAAGTTTCGTCGTCCATGAGGGTTCATAATCTTTCTGAAAGTGATGTTTGTATTTGCTAATGCGTACGAGATCACCTACACGAAACATTTTTGTTATGCGATCGAGTGTCTCGACACCTGCATAGACCGTTTTCATGAGTCTATTGTCCTTGACATCTTTCGGTCGCATACCTGTAGTGCGATGCTTTGTAGCATTGTTCTCACGAAGAAGACTGGGGAGCATCGTCAACTAATGATGTGACCCTTCTACAAAGCAACGACGCGACATGCGCGCTTTTAATGTGCGATTGAATTATTCTACAACACATGCTTTCATGGTAGAGAAATATCGAATGCCTTTACCCTTTAACCACGTCTCAAAGACGGTATTGTAGATCTCGGTACCGTGATCCGTCTGTAGAAGCGTAGGTTTGCGTTTGGAGGAGGACAGGATACGTTGGAACGCCTTCATGATGGCAGCTCCCGACTTGCTCTTCACTGGTTCAGCCCATGCATATTTCGAATAGACATCAATTACCGTCAAGATATAACGCATGTCCCTATTGCTCTTGACGTAGACTTGCATTTCCACCAAATCCGATTGTCGGGGACCGTCAAATCCCTTGGTGAGCACACGACGTCTAGGATAGCGTTTGCGAGCCGGTGCGTGGAGTTCTCACGGAATATCGGCCCCCACATCATCGCTGTGTCGCTTTTTAATTTTTTCTTTCTCATTGTAGGAGTCCAGCATCACGGAGCTCTTTTCAATTTACATAATTTCTGCAC
>NNCF01126530.1:126824-146000 GCA_002313205.1 Laupala kohalensis
TAAAAGACTTGAACGCTCCACAAGCGTTTTCGGATAACGCCAATATTTATATTTCGGAGATGTCACAAAACGAAGAACTGATCGTTTCTTCGACGTGGAACGAGTAGGAGGTCCCATTAATTATTTTATACTTGTCGGTTTGACTATACTTTGAGACAACCACGTTCAAAGTAATTTTTTCGATGAACACTCGTTTCCTCTATGAGATGTTTTGACTTTGTCATAACCATCGTTGTCACGTCTCGCATATCGGGATGTCTATAACACACGAGTTGTTTGAGACCGGATGTCGGTTCATACGTCTCCCCTTTCACTGTGAATGTACCATCTTATTTGAGTATCATGTGAGCATTCCCAAAAATCATCTTTCCATCGACGATATATATTCCGTATATGCTATCCGTGCGTCCTATAATCATATTCATCTATTCATGAATAGTCGCGAAGGGATGGGCCAAACACATCCTCCTCCTCCTCCCCGTATTTGTCTCGCTGCATCTCGTTGTCATCTTTGTCTTGATCTTCTTTATACAAACGATCAATTGTTCTTTATCAACAGCTTCACTATGCTGTGAAGCGAAAGAGGGTTCCTCTTTAACATGGTTTCCTCTTTAACATCCTCTTTAACGTCAACAGAGACATGGTTTCAACATCGGTTGCAACATCGTGAGACAAGTGTCTCGATGCCTTCTTCAAAGAAGATAACCGCCAGTGAGGGGAGATACGTCTTGACGTAATCCTGAAGTTCGTCGTTGGTGGCGAAGCGTTGTACGCCCAACCATGCCTTCAATTGTTGTCCTCTGCTGCACAAAGTCAACCAACATCACCTCTTTTTGGTCCCAAAGAAAGTTTCTCCAAGCAAATCGAAAAAGTTTAAACAGACGGAGAGCAACAGGAAAACAATGGCCACACTTCTTTGGGACCAGAAAGGAATGTTGTTGGTGGACTTTATGCCGCAGGGGAATTTATGCACCAGCCGTCGTATTATAACACGTGCCGATATATTTTTATTTTTAAGAGTGTGTTGAAATGTTTCATCCGCCTTTGCTTTAGGACTCTTGATCGGAATTGACGGGATGGTCCCTCGCTTACTTCGGGAGTGTAAATTAGTGTATTCTCATTCAAGTGGTCATACGCAGTTTTTAACAGCTTTTTTACAATATAGTTTATTCATATTGAAACATAGGAACACCTTTTTNTAGGGAAAATGCAGTTACGCACTAGGGAGAGCCAACATGACTCGTTGAATGAATCAACCCTACCCACTAAAAACCCTCCTGATCTACAACACACCAAAACATAACTCACAACATACACCAAATGGAGGGGCGGGCAAAAAATGAGGGTGGCACATACCATGAGGGGGGACAAAGAATAAGGGGGGACAAAAAATGAGGGGTAGGACAAAAAATGAGAGGAAAATGAAAGATACCCTAGCCTTCATAGCGTCGGGATCGAAAAGAACAAGAGGTGACCAAGGGAGGTCAGAAAAGAGAAATGAAGCAGCATGGCACAAGTAAGTGGAAGTAATGCCAGACTCAGCTCGAGGCCCCGTGTCCGCCAAACACGTACTTACCCCAGGGGACTTACATCTAGTAACTGAGTAATTACCTTTTAACTGGGTAATTTCACTTAAGAACCTGTTCAGCCAAATAGCCTCTTTGGTCGCTTCGCTTACGGCAATGTGCTCAGCTTCTGTTGTCGAGAGGGAAACACGTTGCTGTCGTCTACTCATTCAGGTGACTGCTTCCCCACAATACATAGACACCATTCCACTCACATATTTTCTTGTTGACGATTCTCCTGCATAGTCACTATAGACTTCAACTTCTCCAGTCTGACACTCCAGTTAATATCTAATACCGAGGACCACACTGCCCTCCAAAAACTTGAAAATTCGCTTCACCATCCTCCAGTCTCTGTCTCGAGGGTGTTCTTAACCCAGAGATGTAGCTGACGGCAAAATATACATCTTGCCTAGAGACGACTGCCATATACATGAGACAATCAATTGCTTCGCGATATGGAGAGGTTGTCAGCTGCGTTTCTTCTGCCACCTTTAGTTGAATGTAACCCTCAATCGCTGAGTGAACTGACTTACTTTCCTGCATTTTATACCGTTGCAAAAACCCTCAGCATACTGTTGTTGATTCATGAAGATCCATCATTACATCACTAAATCTGCATATTCAAAAAATAACGCAGAGATTCAACAGATATTTCGAACGCACCTCTCAATTCGTCCAGGTATTCATTGACGAGATCACTTCTTGTAGAAGAAATCTGACCATCACCCACATATACAACGATAATTAATTTCTCTAACGATGTACAAAGGTGAAACAAACACGAATCTTCCTCGTTTTATTCGAATCCCTACTAAGAAAAACATCCTTAAAACGTTCGTTCCAATACTGGAGTTACTGCTTCAGACCGTTTAATATTTTGTGCAGTTCCATAAATTACGTTGCTTGTGCCTAAATAAAGTCTATTTCATGATAATACTTTTTGATGTCGACACAAGATAAAATTAACACTGATCCATCACTAATATGACACTGAACTCCTATCTCAGATTAGTACCGTCAAGAGATGGCAGTACATACAAAAGTGATGATGACGTTCACCGACCAATAAATGGTACCCGGGAATGTGGCTGCATTCAATCAGAGTTCATTGAAGTTTGCGCCAAGAATACCCGAGTTTCCGATGTGTAGCCACGTCCATTTCCAGAATTATCACACTAAGCGTCTAGTGAATGCACTGTGTGTCGAACATTGTTCACACGATCATTAACTGATTAGTTTTGACCCATAATTATCAATTACGTTACCGCACTCATTAAGCAACGATCTCCCATTAAAAGATGAGCCAAATTTTTAACAGTCATTGAGAACTAAGCACTTAACTCTGAGCTCCGTCACTAGCTCACAAAGCTCTCGATAGTTCTACTATAATAATGATCATGATGAAAATATATATCTGCTCATAAAGATAAGATAATGTGTCTGTTACCAAGTTAACACGAACTTTTATAATGTCCGTTTACTCCCAACTCCTCGTACACGACTGAACTAATCACGCCCTTGACATACGCAATCATTTCTTCGCCAATCAACGCCTCATGTAAAGCCCCACCAAGTCTTATTTTTATCTTTTCTAATTGGTCCGCGACACTCACACATTCTTTCTCCTAATCCTATTCCTAGTTTCAAGTCATGTGACGTCTTGATCAAATACATTCGCCCACATCTCCATCGGAATCTCGTTAATATTTCTGATTTGTCTTTACCCTCGACGATGCGTCACGACGTCGAAAGGTTCTGTCTGATTGTTTATTGTCATTGAATTTCTAAAGGGACTTGGCACTTACTGTCCCATTTTGTTTGCTACTGGCGATATTACGCAGCCTCAGAGATTCCCCTTCTCCAGGGGTTTGATGGGTCACACGGCCGTTCGTATTATTGCCAGACGGCCTCAGCTTTCCCTTCTTTTTGAGGCGCCGACGAGTTCAACACGCCCTGCACTCCTAAAAATTTCCAGATGCTGTCGATTTTCTATAACCCCTTACTTCTTACAAAAAAAACTGAAGTACCCGTCCCTCTTGTCTCGATTTTAAACTAACCGGACGTCTTCTTTTCCCTCTCTTAGCTGAACCGAAACACAACCCTCTTCATTTTCAAGACATAATTACATTTCGAAATAGCTCAATTAATTTATCGATTGACTTACTTTCTTCTTCTCAATCAAATTAAAATTCTTGGTATGTCTCATACCCGAGGATCACCAGTACACTGGGCATCACAAATGAAAATTCATACCACAAAATTATTAAAAAGAAAAAATGGATTACCACTTTCATGTTTCTCCTCACAAACAAGCAAAATTTAAATGAAGTTCCTCTTTCATTACTGACAAATTTCAACATATAAACAAATATTATAAACAAAAACCATTATATATATACACTATATTTACAAATTCTCCTGCCGGCGACAAATTACAACGTGTAGAATGTACTAGTTCATAGAAAACATCCTTTTCGGACGCAATACTCACAAACACATCAGAGTCTGAACTTGGCTTCCAAAGGTATCTCCGCGTGGACTGCCCTCTTCACCGTGGATGCGTGCGACCCGCACTCGATCTGGATAGCCGTTTTGGTCGGAAATCGCCTATTCGTGTATCTCTGCTGCGTAGTATTTCACGTCCCTTGCGCCTTACGTCAGTTCTCCGCGTAAATAAATTTACTTTTTCTACGCACAGCTGTTCCGTCTCTTTCAACCACGTATCGTATGAAACGTCTTCACGATCGCGTCTTGTGACTTGAAACTTTCCGATAACAAATGGAAGTCCGTCATACGCGATTACGTGCAATTGAAATTGTACAAAAACTAAGTATATCGTCATTATCAACTGATAGGATAAAACCTTCTCTGTCCTCACATTTTTATCGAGTGACTTCCGTGACCAATTCACAGATAAATCTACTTCTATTCTCGTCATTGACGAATTCTCAAGAGAACCTCGCTTTCCTTGCTACCTCACAGGAAAGTCATTTCCCCTACTCCAATTTTCCTCCCTCTCATCGTGTGATAATCTAAGCTGATTTCACACCTCGGTAGCATGCAGCGCATCTCATTCAGCTCCTTCGGAGATTCAAATGTCTATATATTTGTCGACGTCATCTCTTCTCAGAACTAAACCAAGCGCACTCCTTTCAAATTTAACTTGTAACACTTGTCGAGACTGAGCTCGTATGACAAGGGAGGGAACACATCTAAGGTTGGCGATTAGGAGAAAGGAACGAGTAAGTCTTTCAGTGAACTCATATTTATTAAATGAACACTTACAGCGAACCTGAAACCGAGACTGGCCGTTACCCTGGATCCGCGGTCGGCACTGCCGGGGGCCATGACGGGAGGCTAGAGCGCTGGGAGGAAAAGACACTGGCGCGAACGGTTCCAATACTGAGACCTTTATGCTTCTGACAGTAGAGGTGGGAATTGGAGAAGGTCCGAATGATCGGTTCCGTCCCGAGAACCTAACGCTCATTCGCTGGTCAGGAAGGGAAAGGCCAAACCCTGTTGTGGTTTCTTGTTTACATACATATGGCAACATACATATAGCCGTGCCGACACTGCAGATTTACCGTTACGACTGTGACGCGAGGCGGAGGCAGTAGTAAGACGACAAATAAAACAAATGTTTCTATACATGTATATTGAATGAGTTGATCATTATTCTTAAGGGTGCCCATAAGTCAAACTCCTGCTCTATTTCAGAGACGGATAAAGTTGGGACTTGATGTGTATTCTGTTTTTTCATCTGTCATTACATTTTCATCGTGTGGAATCCATTATCGGCGGGACAGCAGACATTAGAATCAAATGAATTGTAAACTTCCGAGAAGTAGTGAGTTCGGGTTTGCCAGGAACAGTCTTTCGGGAGAACGAAACTGCCCTGTCCCGATAGAAGTATATGTGACTTATTTTCAAAACAAGATAAGGTGACAACAGTATTTCCACTTACAGTAAAGTACCATTTTTCCATTGTCTCGCTGCGGAGAAACACGGACAATGAAGAGTTTGGAACACTGATTTCACAATTTTTTCTTATAGACTCAGAAATATTCTTAAAAACAACTGTGCTACACGAGCTGCTGTTCTCGAAGACGTTTGGAAAGATTGGAGGACAAAAAATCATGTTTCTTTGGTGGCATTGTTTTCAATAGCTAGTTGGAAGTATCAGTAATTTGGATTTATCTTGGGACACGGCCAGGAATGGTGAGTCGGGTGTGAGTATTACGCTTTTGTTACTCTCGTCTAATCTCATTGGAAACCGATGTGCTTCGTAGACTCAGAACTCTGGCTCGTTGCGAAGTGGCAGAATAATAAGGATAGTTGTATCCTCCTGCTGAGTGAGTACTTTGACTCGAGCGACGTTAAACAATCTTGCCATCTGTTGACGCGGGAAGTACATGAATGACATTCCCTGGGGAAGGGTGAGTCTTGCGTTCTTCACTATCTGGTAAAAGGTTGAGGGAGGGATGAGTTTCTTTCCCATTTCTACCACGATAATTTGAGTTTTTATGAAGTCTATAGCTTTGTGAAAATCCGTGTTATGGTGACACATCACTAAATACACTCACTTGAGCTTTCCAAAAATTAATCCAGCTTCATCATACAGATGTGATAGGCGAATGAAAATTCTGTTCCCTTTGCTCATTGTTTCACTGAATGCTTCCGCAGCTTTTATAGTGACAGAAAGCATATTATCGCGACATTTTAAAGTTTTCGACACGTCTGACAAGAACGTATAGTGTGATATTAGTGCTTTTTGCGATCTCCTCTTGGTCTAGAAATTTCGCTTCCTATAGAATCTATCTGTTCGTCTGTTGCTGTGCCCGCTAAATAATGTAGCCCTACTCCTAATGAATTTAAAAGTCCCTTTTTTGTTTCCTTGCTGAGGGCATGCTTAGCTCATCAAATTTAATTTTTTAGGTTTGACACATCACTTCCAATTTTGGACTTAAATTCTTATTCTAGTATTGACAAATGCTTTTGAAAGGTTCTGATGTTGCACTATCTTATCTATTAAATTGTTAAACTGTATACTTTGTTCTTCAATTTGCTTCACGGCGATTCCAATTTCTGGTACATGTAATTTTCTGGTATATGTATGAACCACACCGCTGACATTATCGTCACTGTGTCAGTCGGCACAAATAGTACGCCTGCAGTACTCGTTATTAAAGAACACAACACTACCAGTTTCCACACTGCACTTATTCTTCGTTTTACACTGCCTCCGATTTCTTGCTTCTGTAAGCAGAAAAAACACAAACACTATGAAACTTTTAATTATTTTTTGTCTGTGTTGCCCAGCATCCTATGCCGCTTCCTCCAGGCTTTCTTCTTTTTTCTGTTGTGTGCTTTTCGTGCCGAACGTAATGTTATCGCTCCTTTCTCGTTCCACAGTTGCCGATAGTATCCGGGTCGCAAATCTTTCTTCGGTAAAAACAAGAGACATAGATCTCCCGGGAGTCGGGGGAGAGCTTGACGTGTCCCGACTGGGTGACCACGACCAGCAGCTCCTCCCGTCTGCTTCTGGGGTGGCTGGCTTGACTTTCTTGGCCCCGCGACTCCACCAGCGGTGACTATGAGCAATCCAAGTGTCCGCGGAACTGCGTTCCTCTTTGTTGTTTTTGGCACCCCCAGGGTGTTCACGAGACCTACAAGAGAGTCTATTTATGTCTACTGGGCAGAGGTCGTAGATTATAACGGGCTGAGGGTTCTGGGGTTCGTAGGAGCGCTTTCCGGAGGGGAATTCTCTGCGGTTTCAGTTTTCCGGAGCGTCATTTTCTAGGCTTTCACTCTCCTGAACGACAATCGGCTTCCGTGTCTCTGACTCTGAAAGCAATGGAAGCAGGTTTCTGTGATGAACACAAAACCTACGCCCATTCACAATATTTTCAATTTCAAAAGTTACTGTGGTTTTTTTATTTACCACATATTGTGGCATATTATTGTGGTACTTTAATAATTAATTAAAGTAAGGCGCCTCGACTAGCTCTATCTCAGGGTGCCACTAGTAATTGGGTTCGTAATTATTTATCACAGGGAAAAAAACATTCTGGGGTTCTACATGCAGGAAAACGCTTTGTGAAAATTTAATTCATTAACTTTATTAACACTATAATGTACAATATATTATAAAACCCTCATTCAATCCTCCAAAAAGCACACATCATTCCCTATCAACTTTAACATGAACACTGACATTATCGCCAAATTCGGCTTCAATACAACAATCAGGCATTTTTAAACTTTTAATTCTAACATAAACATTAAAATTTCTCCCTCAACAAAATAAAAATACACTGAACTTACATGGACTCCCTTTTCTAAAAAAGGCTGTTACATTTTTGACAAAAAAAAGATAATTCGGCGGAGTTCTCTTGTGATAAGTGGCCTCTCTTCGCAATAATCAAGTCCACAGTTCTAATCATCTTTTTACTACAAGTTCCGCACTATTCTTCTCGCACAAGCGCATTACGACGTAGGTTGGACGCCACCAACCGTCGTGTAAATACCTCATTAGTTGACCAATCAAACCAGACAGTGGAAAGTAGAGGGTGCGTTGACCTCGCAACGCCGGCCAAGCTCCGATCTCGGGCGACCCTTGACGGTGGCGTAACAAGCGACGGCTCCACCGGTGGTGACTTCCTTCCCTCCACTGACTGCTCGAGTGCCTTCAGGCGAAGCGTCGGCCTGACCTCGGTCTCTCAGAATAGCTCGCCGAAAATTGTTAGCCCAAACTAAAGGCTTTGATCCGAACCATACCGAACTCAGGAATCTCATCTGAGGTTTTGAACTAATCAGTTAATTTTAACATAACTGAGTCGTGGCTCTGATCGCGAACATTCTACCAGACTTGTTCGATGCTCCCAAAAAAATCGGCAAGTAGTGAACCGCGTGTAGAATCTTCAAAAAAATGAATTGCTGGTATTCTGCGCGAAAATCTCGAAATAATGGTCCGCACTAAATCTTCGAAAATAATCGAACTAATGATGGACCAGAAACTTCAAAATACTCATCTCAGAGTAGTACTGAAAATGTCCGCGAAAACTCATGTAATGTGGCTGAAAATGTCCGCGAAAAACTCATATAAAGGGGGTGAATCTTCACTTGCCATTCCTTAAATGGGTTTCATCCCTCCTACACCTCTTTTTCCACTTCCCAAGTCTTCCAATTTTGAATTTCACGTGACGAAAAGCTTCCAATACCACAACTGTTCCCCCTCCCGTGCATAAATTCTGATTGGAGATTTTGAGTATTTTTGAACGATTTTCAACCGCTGTTTTAAACGTTTTTCTTTCTTAAACAAGATGAAACTGGCAACTTCCGCATGCGTGTCCTTTTAACAATCCTTAGTTATACGACCGGGGTGGGCCATCCACCCACACCCTCGCTTGCCTGCAATTTCTAAACAGCAGTAAATGTTTTCTTCAACGAAGAGCTTATCGTAGGTCACTGCGTCCTCGCCAGATATGAACGTTTCCTTTGTCGCACCTCTCAACGATGGACTTTTAAATTTTTGGAGAGTGAGGAGGCTCTCCTCCCCCGCTCCGTCGCTCGTTCTCCGAATTTTAAACGCCCGAACGAGGCTGATTCCTTCTGTTTAATTAAGAAATTATTCAAATCTCCCAATATGGACCTATCCATTTGGATGCTAATTTTTTTCTGTCTTACCGCTATAGTCATGTTTTGTAACAAGACCCATTGACTGGGCATTATTTGTGGAAGTATTAAGTTTTTATTATACCTCTGGTGATCTAGTGCTATAGTGTCAGTATTGCATTCCGCTGCTTGCTCATGTGCTATGTGAAGGCGACATTGAAACGCTTCAGCGTACGGCTGTTCTTCCGCGTGAGCGTTTCCTCCCGGAAGTAATATCTCGTCCCATGGCATTATCAAATTTCTTCCGTAAATCAAGAAGGCGGGGCTATTTCCAGTTTTCGATGACTGATATTTCTATATACGAATAGCGCAAAATGTAACTGCTCATCCCAATCGTGATGGTCCTGATTGAGATAATGGGAAATTACAGACGCAAATGACTGGTGTGCTCGTTCTAGTCTTCCATTAGAGGCCGGGTTGTATGGCGAAGTTAATATATGTTTAATCTGCATTAGTTTACATACTTCTTTCATCAAATTTGAAGTAAAGTTTGTACCTCCATCTGTTAATAGAAATTTTGGAACTCCGTGGCGGCATATTACTTGTTCGATAAACGCTCTTGCGACCGTCGCTGCGGACTGATCTGGGATGTCATTCGCCTCCGGATATTGAGAAAAATAGTATTCACAAGACAGAATATATTTATTGCCTTGTCGCGATGTGCAAAACGGTACCACTATATCGGGAGAGATTTTTTCGAACGGCTCTGATGTCTCGCGCACCGGTTGTAGCGGTACTGCACTTTTTATACCTTTTCTTTTTTTACACTGGATACAATTCCTTACATAATTCTTTGTGTCCGTATAGATGCCTAGCCAACTAAAATATCTACGTACTAAATCTATTGTTTTGCTGAAACCCTGGTGCCCTGCTTATGGGTTGTTGTGACATCTCTCAAGAATACGCGTGCATTGATGTTGGAGCGCAAATCGTTATCACGGAGTCCGGAGGTGGGTTATGAATTTTGTGTAAGACTCCTTCTCCGTAGAAAAAGTAACGTGGGTCGTGACTTTCTGCTAATTCTCGTTCTTGTTTCAAATTGTCTCAGTTTTGTTGTTCTTGTATGATCCTTTTCATATCCCATACCGGTACGTATTTCCTTTCCTGGCCAATTATGTAGAGTACTGGATATTCTATTCGTGATAGCGCGTCAACATGAGTAATCTCTTTTCCCGGACGATGTTTAATTGTAAAGATATACTCTGAGTGTTCCATAATCCAATCTTGGGTTTGGCTCACATTGCTCGAGTAACTATTTTAAAAGTTTGTGGTCCGTTATTAAAATAAATGGTCGGCCTAGCAAATACATGCGAAATTTTCGTGTCATTTCTACAATTCCTGAGCACTCCACCTGTGTTGCAGAGTACGACTTTTGTCTATTGTTCAGTTTTTTGCTAGCGCAGGCTATCATGTGACCACCGTCCTCAAAGACCTGAGAAAGCATACCACCGATACCCACGATCTGTAGTCAATATAAAAGTTTTTGTGAAATCTGGAAATCGTAGAACGAGGTACTCCGTCAAGGTTTTTTTCAATAGATCAAACTATTTTTTCAATTGATGCTTGTCTTCCCAACAAAATTTATTTCCTTTTTTAGGAGAAAATTTACTTCTCTGTTAAATGTACTGTAACTGAAGAGAAATTTTTGATAAATTTCCTGTAGAAGCCCGCTAATCCTAGGAAAGATTGAATGTGTTTCACATTTTGTGGAATTGGAAAATCCGTAATAGCTTTGACTTTATCTGCATTCGGTTCTAGTCCCGTTTCTGATACAAAAAATCCCAGGGACGTCATTCATTTTTGAAAAACATTTACATTTCTTTCACTTTAGTTTCAGGTTAGAGGCTCTCAATCTCGCAAATGTCTCTCTAAGCCCTTCCAAATGGTTTTCTGGTATTTCATCACACCGTAGCACATCATCTAGGTAGACAATACATTCTTTATTTATCAGCCCCTCCATGACAATAGTCATGAGCCTCAAAAAAGGAAAAGGGCTTTTGGCTAAACCAAAGGTTTGCCAACAAAGGGAGTCGGTTGCATTCAAAGTAACCGGTCGCCGTACTAATCGCTGTATACTTTTTACTGTTTCCTTCCATCTCTACTTGTTAGTATCCTTAACATTATTCAAAAGACGAAAATTTTTTTGTTTTCCCTAGTTGATCAAAGATGTCCTCCATGTTTGGTAATGCAAGAACTTCCTTTTTTGTTACTTTATTTAGAGCTCGGAAGTCTATACACGGCCTAAATTTCACAGGTTGACCTAATTCTGATTTCTTTTGTACTAAAATAATTGGAGATGACCATGGACTTTCCTGCGCGTTTCAACAGTTTCGTCACATGCTTTACTGCGTTTCAAGTACGTGCAAAGCATGTTTCGAAACCTGATAAAGCACGTGAAAAGGATGGAAATTCGAACGCTACCATGTTTCAAGTCCGGTTCGACTCCGTGAATAGTGCGTAACGAAACGTACTTTGTACAGACTATGGTGTGGTCTGAAACCTTCTAGTTACACGTTTGTTACGCACTATACTACTTGAAAAGCGCGTAACGAAACGTGCTTTGCACAGACTACCAATGGCAGAAGGGACTGAAATTTGGCAGCGGAAGATGGAATGACGAACCGGTCCGAAATTTTAGGCTTTTTCGCAGTCTAATGTTTTGGACTGTCCTAATATTTCAGACCGACCCAGTGTATTCAAGGTGTCTTTGCGGTTCAATATTTTGCATGAAAAAATATTCACTTTCGGTTCGTTCCGAAATTCGTCATTCCGTCTTCCGCTACCAGATGGCTGTGAAAGCGGGATCTCTCCTTGGGAGCATTTTTCCACTTTTTGTATTAATTCTTCCACTTCACAGAAATCAATTCACAGCTTATGAAATTCTTTTTCTTACCTATTCTTTAACATGTCGTGTGTGGATTTTCCCAACAGAAAATCCGAAATGGGGATCGAACCTGCTTCCTGACGGCTAGGAGAACGTTACGTTAACCACTCAACCATTGGCACTGATAAGTATATGACTTTTCTTAGCGATATTTTTCGAATAATTTAAGGACTAGAAACGCATATATGCTTAGTAAGAGTTTCATTGCAACTTTTAAATAAAAACTTGATTATTCTTTAGATTTTATAATAAGTAGCCATTTTGTTTTGGGAGGTGCAAAAAATTTTAATCCCCCCTGCCTTTGGACCCTTAGATCGGAACCTTAAGTAAATTGCATTACGCTCATACGCATTTTGTAGCCAGCGGTGTATTGCTAAATAAAAAAGTACCTTCAAGTATTTAAAATTGGTATCGAGGAAACATTATATGAAAACTGGATAAATATAAACAGTATAGCTGTAGCTGATAGTAGAAAATTCATATCATATCACGTCTATTTTAGTGACTTTATTTTACAGACTACCTCTGCAAAAGAATAATTTTTAAAAAAGTGACAGCAAAGAAAAGAAAGAAGAGGATAAAGAAAAGCTCTGTGATATCTGTTAAAAAAGTTTAATGCGTTAAGCCCTTCAAATCTCTTTGTTTCTGTGTCAATAGAATCTCAGCTTCAGGTATTTTTGAAATACAACAAGTTTGTTTATTACATATGAAACTACAGATTTTCAAGGCAAACCAAAGAAAGGAAGTTCAGTGATATATATGATGGCAATGTTTACAAAACGTTAACCTCATATAGTAATGTTTTGTACTCACCCTACAACTTTTCTTATAGATTTTTATTGATAGTGTTGCTTTTGGAAAGTCATCTACCAAGACAATTTGACCTATTTACTTCATTATCAATGAATTACAAAGAAATTGTCACTCTTTAAACCAACTCAAATTTCTGTTACGAATCAGCTAAAATCTGATAATATACACAATTATGGAACAACTTTACTCAATAATATATCAAGTTAGCATAAAATGTTTCATCCCAAGCAGCAGAGTTTGTCAAATTATTGCCTGATTGATGAAAATTCTTTGTCATTAAGTAAAGAAATAAACTTTATTGTAAAAAAAGCTGTTACAAACTGTGTATGACCACGCGGGAGGCAATAAACTAAGTTACTCTCCGGGACCATCCCACTAATTCCGATGAAGGATTCATGGAATTTAATATTTCTCAAAGAAATAATCTAATAAATACATACTGTTATCCATTTATTATTCCCAGGTAAATTGTAGATATTAGTGCAGTAAAAATTCTAGATTAATAAATCTAGAATATTTACTGCACAAATATCTACAATTTACCTTGGAATAATAAATGGATAACAGGTCTTAATGACATTCCCGCCTGAGGAAAATCCGCTACTTCCCTGGGAAAAAACCGGAGTAGGACCCGGGGTACAGAGATAATGCACTCAACCTTGCCAATGTTGCGTACAGTTAGAAATAAAACAAAAAGGAACAGAAACAACATGTATTTAAAAGGAATTTAATTAATATCTAGAGAACTATAACAATGGCGTGATAAAATATAAGAGATATTAACATCACTTACATCATCCGAAAATCATGTGGAAAATAATATTTATTGAAAAATTGAAACACTTATAAACTTTCTTTTAGTAAAATATGTAAATTCTTTCACATTATAGAAACAATAGAACATTGAAAAGCTTTTTACAGCGGTTTTAAAGAGATTCAATTTATTTGTACCTTGTCGGGGAAGATTTTTTATTGCTTCACAATTCTCGATGCGGAGATTACTTCGCAATAAGGTTCCTCCTCTTCAAAATAAATACTCACAGGTTAAACAGGACACGATTTATTATGCAGGGTCAATTTGAACAAGTGATAGAATCGTAAACAATAAATGACACCAGGTTGGCAACCACAGGCGTTGAGAGCTCTGTAAATGATGCCTTTTTTCGTTGGACTCACGTCTGAGGGTAAGCTGGTTGTCGAGGTAGAAGAAGTTCTCTTCTTCGTCACGAGATGGTACCACTGGTGATCAATCCTGAAGTAGCTAGATGCTAGCGTGGTAGCATGGTCTCTCGGCGCGTGGCGGCGCCTCGTGTCCTTGGATGGTGGAGTTAGTTCCACCGCTGATCGTACGAGGGCGCTTCGTGTCTTCGAATGGTGGAGTTAGTTCCACCGCTGATCGTACGAGGGCGCTTCGTGGTCACTTTGAAGGTAGAGTTAACTCTGCTGCAGGCTGCGAGATAGAGCCTTGTGGTTCTCGAAGATGGAAATAATTCAGTCACCGATCGGGCGTAGCTTCTTGAACATAGAATTATTCCGGCGTTTGATGATGGAAAATAATTCAGTCACAGGTCGTAGCTTCTTGGACATAGAATTATTTCCGCTGCTCTCGTGGCGTCTTATGATGGAAATAATTCAGTCACAGGTCGTAGCTTCTTAGACATAGAATTATTTCCGCAGAGCTGGGTTTCTGGGTTGAGGTTATATCGGTCTCGATGTTCACTCGGCCAGGGAACCCGTCGTACTGATTTTACCGTCGTGCTGTTGCCATAAGCTAAACTTTGACAACTGACGACGTTGGCGACGTAACACTGGGTCGAGGTTTGTCTATTGAGGCTCTCTCGAAGGTTCCTAATAAACTGACCCGAGTTCTCGAATTTTCCTGACAGATAGGCAACATACGTTCGATGGTGCGCGTCTCATGGAGCCTTTTAATGTGTATGATGTAGAGACTCCTTTGCGTCGTATACTGGTCTTGGATCATGAGTCTCTGATACTTCGTCATGACGACGGCGTAAACAACATGGCGCTATTAGGTTTGGCGTGGCATCATGTAACTTTTATGTGTTAGATACATGAGGGAGTTCATCATATACGTATTAAGGTACGTGTTTCGTTGTATATGTAGAAAGGTGCTTCTACATATCACTCCCTACGTTCGGGGAAAAAAACTTTGGGTTTTTTTTCTATGTAAAAACCCGTTGATCCCTGTTTCGGATCTTTCGAATGTTCAAGGAAAAAGTGCCCGAGCGTTGCCTTTCTGAGGAGGTGTTCCTCTTGTCTTATTGTAATGTTGGTAATTGACTTGAATGTTGATGGGAGATGGCTTCTTGCGTAATGGGATGAACTGGGTCCAAGATGAGTGCAGGATGAGCAGGAGATGCTGGCAGGATGTTGGTTGTGAGGAAGTGTTGGGCTGGACCAGGGTAGGAGATGGCTCCTTGCAGGATGTGAGGAAGAACCAGGTCCAGTTGCAGGATCAGGAGAGAAGATGGTAGCCCCTTGCAGGATGTGGGCTATCTCTAGGTTCATCTCGTCAGTCATCATTGCGGCAATTTAGAAAGAAATGTTGTATGTATTAGTTATATGTTTATGTGGGGTCTGCAGAACAAGGTTGTTGGAGAGGTTAAAGAGCTGGATAACATGTTTCATCTCCAGGGGTTATGTTTGTTATAACTCAAAATTCACCATTCCATTTGTGATAGTCATTCAGATAGACTATATGACTTCTCAGTTCATGGTTTAGTTCGTTTCTGTTAGTACAGCCATATTTTCTGCGATATGAAAAAGATTTTCCATTTCGGATATTCAATATGATTTCATAGCATGAGGTTTTTATGCTTGTAACAACTCGAAATTTCACCATCCACCATGATAGTCAGCCAGTGTGATTTTATTGATCATCTGTATGATGTCTCATTACTTGGATTAACTCATTCCTCCGTTAATACATTCATATCTGTCTTGTGATAAAAAATATTTTCCATTTTTAAAAAATTTAAAGTGGGTTTTGTGGACCTTACGCTTGCGTTGCGGTATATTTGGAAATATACATGATACAGGCTACCATTTACTTGTTGCTGGTTGATCTAGTAGCCTAGGGTCTGGTCACCTTTTGCAGAGGAAGAGAAAAAAATTAGTTACATTGATTAATAAATATTGGGATGGTTTTGACGATGTTAGGGTTGATGCTCGTAGGATTCAGTAATAATAAAAATCAGGTTTCTCATTAAACTTGTCCTACAGATTAAATCCTACAGATAACGTGAAAACTTTCACTTTAAATACTATTACATACGGTCTTGCTCCGAGCGCTTATCTCTCTTGTAGAACAATACAGAAACTTCTCAAGGATGAAGGCCAGCTCTTTCCCGTAGCCTCAGCACGCATATCTTCCGGTATCTATGTTGACGACTTATGCACCGGCGCACATTCACCTGCCGAAGCCATACAGCTTAGAAACGAGATAACAGCGTTGCTTTCTAAAGCAGGTTTTCCGATAAGGAAATTGGCTAGTAATTCGAAACATGTTCTTAACAATTTATCTGTGCAGGAAAGATCCTCGGAGATAAATTTAAATTTCACTTCAAAGGAAAACTTCAAAGTACTAGGTATCTACTGGGACATTGAAACTGATTCATTTCAGTTCAAAATTACTAATAATCAACAAACGATATGGACAAAAAGACTCATAGCTAGCAAAGTTTGCTCATTGTTTGATCCGTTAGGATTCTTGTCGCCGGTCATACTGACTGCCAAAACCTATTTACAACAATTATGGATAAATAAAAATTCGTGGGATGAAATTGTAAACGATGAATTCAATGAAAAATGGAATAATTTTTATGATAGTCTAAACGTACTTTCAACGATCCGAATTCCCAGGTTCGTGTTAAATACTCGTAAAGACAATACATTACATATTTTCGCTGATGCCGCTTTACGAGGATACGGAGCAGTAGCTTACGTTGTAAGCGGAAAACAAGCTAGTCTATTAACATCAAAAACCAGAGTCGCTCACCCCGACAAACTTACCATACCGAAACTAGAATTATCTGCGGCACTACTAGCCACCACTTTGAGTAAAAAAAATTACTGCCGCGATTCCTGATATTTCTAGCGACAATATATATTTTTGGTCAGATTCTATGATTGTATTGCATTGGTTGCATTCAGTAAAACCTATCAAAGACATTTCCGTAACAAATAGAATCAATAAAATTCTAGAAAATTCTTGAACACATAAGTGGCATTACGTACCTACAGAAATGTATCCGGCCGATGTAATGATGAGAGAAATTACGCCAATAAATTTAATACAGACAAGCATTTGGTGGAAAGAGCCTAATTTAATAATTCGTGATCAAACTCACTTTAATCGTACAGTTATAACTAAAAAACTAACTTCGGAAAAGTTAATCACTTTTATTACAGATGTCGAAGGCATTATTAATAGCCGATCGCTGAGCCCTATCTCTAATGACCCGAACGAAGTCCTACCTTTTACTCTAGATCATTTCCTTATTGGCACGCCAACTATTTCACTGCCTTACCTCAATCAATCTCATGGCACAAAGTTAAAAACTTACTTTGAAAAGATCGAGAGTATGAGAGTAGAATCCTGCAGAACAAATAGTATTATGAAAATTCTAATGTAAATGTGGGAGACCTGGTAATGATACATAAAGAACAGTGTCCCACTTTTCAGTGGCCCTTAGGGCGTATAACAGAACTATTTCCAGGACCAGACGGCAAAACACATGTGGTCACATTAAAAACTGTTAAAGGTTATATCAAGAGGCCCATCGTTAAATTAACTCCTCTGTTAAAAAATGAAGAAGTATGTATCAAAGATGTTGAACTACCAATTAGCTCACCATAACTTCTTCCGCGGGGGAATATGTTTCGAACCAAACGTTCGTAAAGCATTTAATTCTATTTCCCTATTAGTGTTCTGTGAGAAACTTACCAAGTGTATAACTATTCTGTGAATAGTTAAGAATAAGTATTCTTTGGTCATAAACATTCTTTGAAGATTACAAACTCCATGTGAATTGCAAGTTCCATGACAACAATCGATATCACATTCATGAACGTGTTCACTATAGACAGTTTGTGCGTCTGCTATATAAAGGACACCGTTCGAGCCACAAGCAAGCCCAGTCTTCCTTCAGAGCAACACGATGTTAGTCCGAGGCTCAGTCTTCATTCCGTGGGACACGACGTTACTCTGCTACGGCAGTATATGAATTCAAGTGACATGCTGTCACTCTATCACTAGTCGTCGTCTTACTAAAGCATTAGCTAAAGCTTCCTTCAGAGGCGTCGCTATGACACTCTGGAGATTCAACGTCGAAATACGTGACAGGTTGTCACATTCTACGTGCATCTGCTATTTATCGTCGTCCGGACATTGAACAATGTACCAATGATACGGCTGCTGCATCGGAGTCACACAACTGGTGCATCGTTACTATTCATGGCATAGTGCTATGAACAATACAACGAGACATTGAACATGCTTGTTCACATAAGTTTTCTAAGTTTCAGCTATTCTCACTGCATCAATTCTTCAAAGCAGTTACGAGGAAGCAACTCTACCTTCACGCAAGACCACGGTAATTTCGACCATGGCAGCAAAGGTCCAAATCGCTACAACGCACTACATCATTAATAAGTATTAACACTCGTGTTGACGAGATACGCATATAGATTAGAGGTTTCACTCAATCTTGTGCATCATTAAAATCCTGCTAAATTCGCGGTTGTTTTTAACCACTAATTATGTCTTGCAGGTATTATTATGTATATGAAATCCAAGTTTGTTACGGGGGATTTAACTCAAAAACTTGAGTTCTAAAGGTATTTTTTTATGCGTAGACCAGATGCGGTCACGCTTCACCTTTTGCTTGTTTTAACCATTGGGAAAAGGCTTGTATAAGGGATTTCCGAAAACAATGGTTTATATTTTATGATAAATATTTATCCATGCTAGATCAAATTATAGTCAACAATGGAATCTCGTATCTCTCTGAAGTGTTTATCGCCGGATACAGTGATCACCTTGCTCAAGTATTGACTATTAATAATAAACTAAAACCGCTTAAAATCCTTTACAAGATTTCATGAGAATTTAATGACACAAATCAATCCACATTCATAAATTATTTGCGTGAAGAAACATGGAAAGATGTTCACAATTGCCAAAACACCGACGACAAATTCAATGTATTTATCTCA
>NNCF01126532.1:0-27317 GCA_002313205.1 Laupala kohalensis
CTGCCTTAGGGCCCTTGATCGGAATTGATGGGATGGTCCCTTGCTTGCTTCCGGAGAGTAAATTAGTTTTTTTTTCCTCCACGTGGTTATACGCAGTTTGTACTGTTTTTTGATAATAAATTTGATGATATCAGGAAAGCCTAAACATCGTTCAGTAAACAAGATGATTAAGTGAAGAATCCAGTCACACTTAAATACATTTCGGTTAATTTTTACTCAATTATCATATTGTAATTACACAGACAATTGCTTTTGTTTAAGTGTTTTATCCTGCATAAAAATATTCACTTAGGATTTTTTAAACAAAATCTGCGTCTAGAATAATTAAACATTTACCTGTTACGTTTCGTAAGAATTAAAAAAATAAAATTTTATTTCACTAAGAGTTTTGAAACTTTATAAATTTTATAATAATACAAGTTTTCCTTCCTCCTGTAAAGTTTGAATTCCGAAAATAGAACAAATGTTTGAAAATATTATTCGAATTTTTTTCATTATTTGATAGAAATTGAGAATAACTGATAATTTCAGTTAAATAATTTTGGAGAAAAAGTGTATTTTTTGTATTTCATTTTTAAGAATTTTCTTGATCAATAAACATTAGAATTATTTCACCATTTTAACTCGGCAATAAATATTAATCGTGAATCCAATTAATTGACATGGTGTATTGTAAACCTACAATGCGTTACGAACACTACGAGAAGAAAAGTCTTTCAACTTTGTCTCAAGGTCGAGATGCCAGATGTGACTGAAATGCAATTTATCAGTGTTTACGTAAGTCATGTCAAATTCTGGTTTCGCTGCTTCACACAATCTATTATGCGTAGTGCCAAACACTCTTATGCCACTCGCACAATGATTTAACGCGTTGGATACTGTAATACTATATTCATTTATTGGTTGTGAAAATTTTACGAGAACTGGCTATTTGTGTTTTTAACGTACACTGACCACATCACAGTATAAACAANGTCAATACAAATGTCACTTTTGCCACGCTCAAAAATGAATGATTTTATGAAGCAATTTCTTTCCCGTCCGTACCGTTAATTTAATCACTTACGTATATAAACATGAACTTAAAGAAGAACGCCTGCAGTAAATGATATATTCTAGGTGGATTAAGATATCGAACCTCGTAAGTGAGAAGTAGTGACAAGTATCCAATTAATTGACATCGTTTATCGTAAACCAACAATGCGTCACCCGTATTAAGTTAGTCGAATTGTGTTTGAAACGCAATGGAAAAACTCCATGGAATTCTTTATTTTTCAGAACTAATAAAAATACCATTTACTATTCCCTACCGTTCAAAAAGTACATCTTATTTCAAAATGGTGCTTAGAATTTAAAATGTCGGAAATAGAAAAGTATCTTGAGTTGTAAAAGAGGGAAATTTTTCACGTTACGTTACTTGGTTCAATATACAACACGCAATATACACAAATGCATTCATACATTATCACACAGCATTTTCACTTTTCTTTGGAAACATGTGTTTTATATAATTGAATATAAAGCATCATTTTGACTCCTGTACCTATCTTCAGAGGAAAGAAAGCTTCTACTATTTATGGTATAAACAACTAGAAGCTTAGAAGCTTGTGGTTTCTTCCTAAACAATTCATTGTAAATGAATGCGATTATCATATTTGCACTTTAAATAAACCTACTTCACATCTCATGAATTTTTTTTCTGGAATTTACGGGTACAAAGAGGAACCGTGGGTACTTATATAACACAAATAAATCACTTATGTATATCATTAATTAAAATTATCTATTTCGTACCAAAATCGGTCGTTATAACCTGGGAATGAATTAATTTACCTATACAAAAAATTTTGTATTTGTTAATTACCTAATAACATGAATTTAACAATTGAGCCCGTGTGAAGTCTTGGGTCCCTCCAAAATGAATCCGTGACTAGAGGTTTTAACAAAGATATTAATAAAATTTATTTGATGTGAATATTTTCGTTTCATTAACCTTTTTTGTCAGAGAAACCTACTCAAATGTGAGAGTTTTTCTCATTTCTGTCATGCATACTCTGGGGAATCACGTTAATGTTTCCTGTGCAATAAGGGAAGTGGTTGGTGTCAGAAACAAACATTCGCTGAGATTTTGTTTTTATACTTTGGGAATNTTCATATACACTGTGAAAACCGGTTAGTTTAATGATTAATTACGCTAATCATGTCTTACATCAACTGGATAATTATCATTACAACTTGCGTTTGTACACCCAAGAGAAAGAATGGAAAATAAAGTGTTTATCAAGAGAACTTATATTCCATCTATGCTCTCATCTTTGAATTTATTTTCTTATATACGTTGTGTGTAGAAAGTATTCTAGTTGTTTATTTCCAATTACACAGAATGTATAAGGCAAGTATTGTAATCGGTTGAAAAAAAATTGTGATCTCTTCGAATCTCTACGAATTGCCTCCAGGAGAGTGGAGCTCGCGCAATTTCTTGATCCCTTAGAAGGAGAAGATGTGGTCAGAATTTTGATCCGACCGGTTTCACCCCAGGATCTATCCTGGTACTCATTTTATAGCAGTTAATGATTTATTTGACAGTTTTTTATTTCAGTGCTCTATGATATGTATTTTTGTATTTTTTATGTTGAATTTGCTTATATACTGCCACCGGGTAAGATCTGCCCAATTGCAGTAAATAAATATATACATTATCGCCGCGTCAATTGTCTTTACTGAAGAGTATCGTTGCCCCTTCAACTTCAATTTTAGTTTCGGAAACAAAAAAATAGTCTGGGGGGACAGATCAGGTGAGCCCTCAGAGTGGTTGATGCTGAAAACTGGTCATTTCGTCAAAAACTTTCTTACAATAAGGGACTTGTGAGCTGGTGCATTGTCGAGCAACAACCACCANTTTATGTTGAATTTGCTTATATACTGCAACCGGGTAAGATCTGCCCAATTGCAGTAAATAAATATATACATTATCGCCGCGTCAATCGTCTTTACTGAAGAGTATCGTTGCCCCTTCAACTTCAATTTTAGTTTCGGAAACAAAAAAATAGTCTGGGGGGACAGATCAGGTGAGCCCTCAGAGTGGTTGATGCTGAAAACTGGTCATTTCGTCAAAAACTTTCTTACAATAAGGGACTTGTGAGCTGGTGCATTGTCGAGCAACAACCACCACTCGTTGCTGCCCAACAAAGCTGACCTCACACGCCGCATTCCTTTCAAAAGTCGATCACAAAACGTCTCTGTAGAATGTCCCAGTAACAGTGAAGAAACTTTCTGCGAATGGCAACCCGGCTGTCGAAAAAGGTGATCAGCATTGTTTTTGTCTTTGATTTGGAAGCAAGAACTTTCATCGGCCGCTTCTTCTCCGATCTCGTTCCTTAGCACTTTAGCGTTATGTCACCGATTCGTACTCTAGACACAAAGTCTCGTCTCCGGTGACAATGTTTTGCGGGAAATTTGAATTTATTGGCCATGAAAACCAAGTCTTCACAGGCAAACGCCCGATTCTCTCTTCGCTCGAATGTGGCACGAAGCTCGCACACATTTTTCTTTTTTTAATCTTCTGTCATATTAATCATGTTACGTCGAATGAAAATGGGTGACGGGACCGGGGTTCGAACTCAGCGCGCTCATGCGGCGCCTACCGACTGCGCCATCCCGTTCGCCTCTCGGGCCCGTCTACCATTCTCATTCAACTTATGAAACCCAAAGACCTCTGAGGTGGTCTCGTATAGAGACTAAAGTCCTCATCTGAGGCGACTCCCTTANTCTAACGTCATTCGGCGCTCAAACCTCACTAAAGCTTTTTTTCCACATTTTCATCGTTGCCTTGAACGCAGACGACCGTATCTCTCATCATCTCCCGTTGATTCTCTTCCATCTCTGAACCACGAGAACAACTCTACACTCGCAAACGACTCATTGCATCTTCACCATAAACAGACGCAATCATTTCATACGTTTGTGTGAGTGATTTGCCCAATTTAACAAAATTTGATGATTGTTCGTTGCTCCATACTGTTACGATGACAAGACCACACTGAAATACTTTACAAGACTCGACGCCTACAGGATAGAACCTGTCCGAATTGAATGAAACTACGTCTCGGTATCGCCTAAGGTTCATACGTAATACAATTTATGTCGCAGTGACTGCGCCACCTGTATTGTTGCCAGGGCGGCATTCCTGGAACTTTTTGAACACACGGTGCACATAAATCTCATGAAATAAAGGCGAAGATGTTAACACTGTGTTTTCTCAAAACGAATATTGTCTTTTTGGAGAGGGCAAAGATTTCTGACCAAAAATTTATTGACGTTAACTGTAAATTTATTAGTTCTTAAAATATTTAAAACTTGTTCACTTGTCTAATTCATGTTATTTTGTATATTTTGCAGATTATTTAACACATGGTAAATTAACAGCATTTTATACTGATAAGTACTTTTATTGCATCTTAGAAACATTTACAATGACGGTGTAATTAACTTGAAATAGAATGAAAGCGTATGTCGGAAACGGAAAAATATATGTTTCATGTCCAATCAGCTTGTGACAACTTATGTTCGTCATCTTCAGTTGCCTATAGTCAAGATACATGAATAAAATGATTCAGGTAAAATGATCTTAATAATTGTAAAACAAATAAGATAGAAGAAGAAAATAATTTAAGTACTTTTAAATATTTTTTAAGCTCTTTATTTTTAAGTATTTCTGTGTATTTTGTAGGCCACTGGCGATGACAGCATAATTTGTGAAAAACCGCTTTGGCATAATAAATAATTTTTCAGTACATAGTAACTTGTATTCTATTAGAAACATTTGTGAGAAATTCGTGTCTTTCTCCCCCCACCCCTTCTTGGTTGTGTATCTGTTTTTAAAGTACCTACTTCTTAACGACTTCGACACAGAAATCTGAATACAACCAACCAGAACAGATGTTCCCGTTTGTCTAGCTCCAGGGAGGGACAAGAAAAGCAACAGTAGTTCATGGAAAGGGGATCACTCTTCTTCTGAAATGTAAATGAATGAACCAAGGGAAAGTGTAACAATTTATTGACTTTCATACAGAGGAATTCACAATTGTTTCACGAAAAAGTTTCTTGGCAAAAATACGATATATTTCATGTCGATCAATACCACTAAACCCCCAGGGGACTTGCATCTAGTAAGTACGTGTTTGGCAAACCCGGGACCCCGAGCTGAGTCTGTCATTACTTCCACTTACTTGTGCTAGACTCCTTCCTTTCTCTTTTCTGACCTCCCTTGGTCACCTCTTGTTCTTTTCGTTCCCGACGCTATTAGGGGTAGGATATCTTTCATTTTCCTCTTTCTTTATTTTATTTTATATTACTTTTTGTAATGATTTGTGTAATGTTTTGAGATGTTGATATTTGAGTTTTTAGTTGTAAATCAGTCATGTTGGCTCTCCCTAGTACGTAACTGCATTTTCCTACCTGTACAAGTTTTTAGGGCTCTAATGATCTAGATGTCGACGAGCCGTAAAGACCCACAAAAAACAAGAAAAAACACTAAATTAATTTGAAGAAATTCCGATAAATCACCAGCCATACGACGAATTAAGGGGAACTCAACAGAGCCTACTTCACTATCAGCCAAAAAAAAGTAATCCCACCCAATAATAATGATACTCAAACACAAAGCTATGCCTAATACATTGGAGTGAGGATATGTTCAAACAAAGTTGAACTTGTGAGACTTTTGCTAATTAATTTTTTAGTTATAAGAAAATATTAGTTGTGAACTGATCAGAAGTAATAGAACAGGAAGCAAATAATTTCAGTAGCCTTTGTAACAGACAAGGCGGTCTAGAGACGAAGGTCAAGAAATATTTTTTTAAAAGTTAAATGTAAGATTATGTTAAGTCCAGAGTCCAAAAAATAATGTTTTAAATGGTATTTCTTTTTAATTTTTCGTAGTTGTTTTTAAATAGGGGATGTTTTAGAACAAAGATATAACAGTAGAAACTCTTAGCTGTGGCGCGTTTTTGATATAACGAAGATTTCTTCGCGTCGAAGGTAATACTCGTAGTACGTGTGGGGGAGGGGGCGTCGTCACCGAGACGGAATGGCGGGGAGGTAGCGAGAGTGTGTGGTAGAGGACCTGCTTCTCCCGTCCGCTTCGAAGACCAGCAGCCGGCGCCCGTCCTCGGTTCCGCTACGCCTGTCAGTCCGACGCTCGCTGGCTTTTGGATACCTTCGCCGCGGTGTCTGCGCGGGTCGAGACGAACGCCACTCAGACACTGACTGTACTTTGAAGTAGACGGAGCAGAAGGAGACACTGTGTACGCTCCGTTGCGTTCGACGGACAGCTGTCTTGAGGACGATTCAGTGTTTGCGGAAAACAGCGGAATTGTGAGTACTTTCTTCTGCTCCGGATATATTTTGCTTGCGTTAATATTACTTTCTTCTGGTCAGGATACGGGATAAGCCAAGGAAGTGCAGTGATGTTTAATTTATCATATGATTTCTTCATTGAAACCAACACGTTTTTAAGATAAATAAATAATTTCAGACTTACCACGGACGAATACCCTTGATTTTGTGCTTTTTTTTCTTCTTCTTGGAACACGACATTTTGACTCGAGATTTGTTGTAAGTCTAAAATTACTTTTTTATCTTGAATATATATAATGGGCGTTTAGTAGAACTAACACTCAATCATTAATACATCACATGACATTATCATCATATATTAAATAAATAATCAATTTTATTTCACGGTTTACTTTCTTAATATTATATCTTGATAGAAAATTATAATTATGTACATTCTTCAATATTATATTTTAATTGAGGCGTATACAATTCTATGAATTAGTACACAATACGAGTTATGTTTTGTATTTTAAAATAATGTTTGGCCAAATTTTTAAAAGTAAAGTTGGACGTTGACTGGTATGAAATACCTAGATTCAATACGAGGTCTGAACTTCTGCTGAACAAAATTGTTTAGTCTTCTTTTGTATGCTAGGAGCTGTGCGGGAAATGGGTCGGTAAAATATATTTTAAAAACAGTTGTAAAATGTACACAGGCATACAGAGTGCGTCTGGTATCATTCCAAGAAATATCTCAGTAAAAGCAATATGCAGGCAACTCTAAGTTTTTTTTCTTTTTTTCTTTTGCGAAATTTGTAGTTATGATAAATTAATGAAATCTTTCGTTAGTTCTTAAAAAGTTATTAAGCATATGGATAAATAGTAGTAATTATAGTGGAGATTTTGTGACAGATTATTTCAGACCAAACTCAATCTACTGAAATAAGTAATTTGTGCATCAAGTCGATCTGTTGTGGTTGTATAAACGGTTGAATATTATTAAACACTTCGCAGAAAATTAAATATCTTATGTAACAATCAAAACAATTATTCGCAGTTTTTTTGATCTAATGTAATACAAGAACCTAAACAGGGATGTCTATTCGCTTTCTAGGTGCATTGGTTTCCTGGTTTTACACACCACTTGATAATCGTTTATGTTGGGATCCCAAAAATTTCAACAGCTGTTTTGTAAGTGTGGGCATCAAACGGAGGAAATCGATTATTCCCTAATTGTGGTTTTTGTTGGATGAAAATAACCGCAGTTTTATTCGATCCTTAGAATAACGGTCTCGTCTCTTTTCCGTTGAACCGAAAGGCATGGAAGAGGTAGAGAGAGTTAAGAAGAATTTGTACGATGCTTAAGAATAATGAACTTGACAGAAACATGAGCATATCTTCATATTCTTGTGATGGACACTTAACATGGGGGAGGGGTAGCGTGTTATCCTACTGTAAGGGAACAACAGCTGACATATTTTTGTGCATTTTTTACGGTATTACCAGATACGTTGATAATTATCATATCAATTAGTCCTTATGTGTTTTGTCCTTAATGTCTCTCTCCAACACGAAATATTATCATTTAGAGTTTTAAACCTGTAATATTTTTAATTTTTGTAGTATTTATTCTTATGAGAAAAAGAGAGTAAAGTTTTTGGAAACCACAGCTGCAACAATAAGCATGAATACTAAAGCGTATAAAAATAAAATATTTGTAATATATTTAAGTATTTTACTGCTTTGGTTTTTGCAAGCAGCGTTCTCTTACGGTATTGCATCCACGTTGACTGAAGTCACCTATTGTTAACTATTCATGAAACTTGGAAATAATCTCCGAAGGAGTTCTAATTCATTATTAATTTCTGTCTCTTATACACANAAATTTTATGATAAATTTCGATTGTCGTTTGACTCTTTCTTTGACAACGATCGCATTATCTGCAGTCACGTAATACAGCTGTCATTTCCGTTTAAAAAATTCCGATCTTTTTGTTGATTAGTTCTTTTAAATGTCGTGTAAAGTATGAATATATTCACGTCATTGAGCTCCAATTTTCATTCGGAATGTTTTAGTATGTTTCTTTGGCAGTTAAACCGGTACTTTTTATAGGAAATCAACGAAGTATAAATGCGCGAAAGGTTCTTCACATACGCTCATACTACTTTAAAGGCATCCGAAATTTTGCTTCGTAAGGGTACGAAAATTCATCACCACTGGATTGAAACTCATTTGTAACATTGAAGGGTATACCATGTTTGTTCTTCACCCTTAAAATACACTGTATACAAGAGATTATTGAGGTAAGGTCATATGTTGCAATCAAATAACGTTTTAGTTGCCAACGTTTCGGACTTATGTACTTCCTTCATCAGGGCTAAAAAGAATAACAAGAATGACATGATTTATGGTACAGTATATGTGGTAACACAGACGATTGTCTGTGAACAAAGCCACATGGTGTTTGTAGTTAATAATGTTTTTGTGATATATTGTGTTAAGAGAAAAGAATATGAGATGTAAGGAAATGTGTAAAAATGATTTCTAAGATTAAGAATCCATTACAAGGTTCGTAACAGCATTATAGATAATTGTGTACAATTGTAGTAGTTGACCATAAATCTTGTGATTCTAATTCTTTTTAGCCCTGATGAGGGAATTATATAATTCCGAAACGTTGGCAAGTAAAATGTGATTTGATTGCAACAGACTCAATAATATACATAGAAAGGTATTTTAACGTAGTCGCATTGACGGACACGATACCTTAATTGAAAGTCTCAGTGTTCATCATGACATTGAATGTAGAAGCCTCGTGTATAGAGCAGGTCCCTCTATGCGTGAGAATGAATTGTGATGACGCAGGTGTTATTTTCTAGAAACAAACGTACTCCTTCGACAGTAAATATTGCGATGAGAACTGCTTCAATGTGGGAAGTAGAAAGAAACTCAAGACACTTTTAATTTACTTCTGCTTAAAAAACGACTTAAATACGTAAGCAAAATATATAAATCAAACTGAATCAAAATGTTTATATTTTAAATTAAAGGGCACTGTTTAATAAGAGTGAGAAATTTAATTCGTATTTTAAAGATATTTACGTTTTACATATACTTGCTGCTTGAAATGTGTGTGTAGCACACAACTACACAGGGAGAGGGCAATAACCTTGAATACACGTGCGTATTCAAGGACATGTATGACGTTACACAATAGAATCGTGTATAATACAAGAAAACAACAACGAAGACTGTGATTGAGGAAATTGAACTTATAATCTAATAAAGAATCTGCCTCCAACTTTTTGTGTGTGTTTTTTCTGGGATACAACGTTTCGACTCATGACTTGTGTCGTCGTCAGAAGTAAACAGATTGTAACAAGAAACATTAGCGTAGCACCAGAACCATTGAATATGACATTAAGGTGAATATGCTTTCAAAAAATACGGAAATCAGACATACACGTTACAATATTATATTGTAATTACTCAATAGTTTTTCCGCGTCTATGATTATTTATTTATTTAACTATTTATTTATCATTCTTATATAATAAACGTACACAAAACATTTTTTTGAGTCTTCTGTCTATTATAACAAAATAAAATTTGTTAGCTCCCTCGCCAACCATCGTTCGCAAATCAAGTAGCAACAAAAATACGACGACTTCTATCACCCTCCTACCAAGAAAACTGTTGAATCTATCATTTGCATTCAGAGAAACTATATTTTGTATGCAAGTATATGTATTTTATTTTATTTTCAATGATATGCTTGTTGAAGAGAACGTGTTTTCTTTTTCGGGCAGTTTATGCTTTTCTTGATTCATAAATATTAAAAAATTAGTGTTTCATGGTATGTATCTTCGGTTTCAGTTCTTCATAATATTTCTCGACATCTGCCAATAATATTTAGACGATTTTTGAAACTCGTAAAACAATTCCTAGTCGTGGAATAATACCAGAAAGAATTTTTTAATCCGCTCCTTCCCTATATATATATATACAATTAAAAATAAAATAAAAAGTTCACTTCGTCTATTGATGAAGACGTCTTACTATTTACAAACCTCTCCCTTAAAAATTCTCAGTCCTTAAAAATTTATTTGTTAAATCGTATGCGTGTTGCGAACTATTACTTAATTTTTCTCTGATTACTAAAATATATCGGTAAATTTTACACAACAGTATATTACAACTTAGCCACATATTTACTCCACGCGGTCGCGTGGTGTGTGACTGCTTTTCTAACAATAAATGTATTATTATGCTTTATTATTATTATTAAATTAGACTATTAATAATTTCTTCTTTCTTTAAACATGTAGTCTATTTTTAAACAGTTCTTTTTAAGTAAATTAAATTTAAAATGCTAATTTGTTTCTTTCGTAAAGATTTTTCTTCTCTTACACATTTGAAGGATAGAAATCGGGAATATGGTTGACGACTTTCTTATTGATCTCAAACCACTTTAAAATCATGAGCTTCTGAATTTGGTTTTCGCAATGAATCGCTACTCGTGTACATTCCAATTGTGTTAGTCATAATTATTGTGCTTCTGCCAAATCGTGAGAATACTATTCCGTTTTGCGTAAACGCACTTCATGAATATAACCGTGTCAGAAAACAACACACTTCGGACTTGAGCCCGCGACAAAAGATTGAATCCACTCTGCCGCGTCAACTCAGCGAGACTTGTGGGAAGGTCGTTTACTTTCGCCATATTAATGCGTATGTCGAGCATCAGACTCGTCTAGAAATTTCTTCATATCACGCGAAACATGTCTTTACAACGATTATTTTTCTGAATAACTTGTATTAAAATATCACTTCCGTTGCTTTAATTCCCATCATTATGAATTTCCTAAGGAATTCGGTGCACATGAAAATAGTACATGTGCGTCAATATGAATGACTTGTAAATTTTAATTTTTAAGTTATTCAGTGTCTGGCTGAGATGTCTGGAATTTCTTAATGTTTTTCTCATATACGTAGTATATAGAAAGTATTGTAATCGTGAAAAAAAATTCGAAAACGAGATTTCTGTGGAAATATTCGTTTATTTATAATTTTTTGAGACCGCACGATGCTGAGTGTGCTTTGTTTTTGAAAAAAATAAATAAACAGTTTTGTTCATACTGTGACCAGTACTTTGTCTTTTCGAAAGTCAATCTATAAATTACCAAGTCAAGATTATTTTTCCATGTACCTACACGAGAAGATATATGACTTTCGGTTAGGTGAAAATGGCGGCGTGCCGGTAATCGATCCCGGGAAAGAAATAATTTGGGGATGTATCTCAGGTTAGGTCTGGGTGGAAATGGTATACAGTTGTGGAAGGTGAACGGGTGGTGTAGTGGTTAACACCTCTGGAATCAAAGCAGGATTTCCGGATTCGATTCCCGGCTCGTCGCCATTTTCATCTGACCGAAAGTTATCGTAAGTTATTTTGATTCTCCAAGTAATGTAAATATATTCATTACAAGTGAATTAAATTGATGGCCGATATTGGCGATGGATTTAAGTTTTCAGATATTCGAATATCCTGCCAACATAACATGAGGTACAAATATCATTACTCTTATGGACGATGGCGAAGTGAAAGTGTTGGTTACACCGTATACCCAAGGATTCTCTATGATATGCCACCTTTTACTTGCACTAACACCCATACCCTCAGCGACCGGAAAGATTGATATACCGGGTAATTCGTATTGCAAATTATTTTTTACTGTGCAAGTAAGTAATAGAAAAAATTAAATTCTGGATGCTCTACAAAACTCTGAAAAAATGATACCAAACAAGCATTTTCAAGCAATCTCTTGTTCAAGTTGTGTTGGTAAGAAGATGATTACACTGTTGTTGTCAACACCAATATAGAATGCTTTAAAATTGTTATTGTTTGGTATCATTCGCCTCAAAATTGTGTATAGTATCTAAAATTAAACTTTTTTTTTTGTATTTTACTTGCAGGTAAAAAAAAATTTTTGTACATAAGAATTATCCAGTAGGTAATTATTCCAGCGCCAAGGGTAAGAGTGTTGCTTTGAGTGATGTATCAGGAAAGCATCTCTGGGTGAAGACGTCTCGGAACAAAGAAGTAATGACTGTGTGAGGGACGTAGCCAGTTGTCTTTCGATACGCAATAGAGTGTAGAATGATGAACATGATTCAATTAAGGAGTTTACCAGTCTCCTTCCAATATTTTACAGGGTGTAGTATGATACACAATTAAGGGTAAGACTCACTTCCTTGCAATACCCCTACGTAATTTCTCCATGTAAATGGAAAACGAGACGAGAAAGTTTGGAGATGCATCGTATTTGCACCGTCCACCTGGTCTCGCCAACTCCGTTATAATGATTCGTTCTCTGAGGTTAACCTTCCTCCGTTCACTCTTTATTGGTACCTGCAGCACTAGGAGCGTCCCAATCGTCGAAGGGGGATTGGCAGGAAACACTTCGCGATGCGAGGTCCAGAGTTCGTGTGTATCCGGAGGCAAGGTGGCATACTTCTGAGGGTCTGACTGGTGCGGTGTCCCAAAGGCACCAGTCCTCCAATCGCCTCATCCATCACATTATCGGGTTTATTATTAAAGAACTCTGAATTCCAATTGCTGCAGAAGGCACAACGCAAATCGTAGGCTAAAATAATTTACACCATTGGAATTTGCCTCGTTTGTGAACTTATATATAACTCTTTTCTGCGTAATTTTCTCACTTTATCTTGAAAACCGTGTGACGTAAGGGAATGATATTTAGAAATCTGTACGCAGAATTTCCTGCACAGTAAAAATGTTTATATTCATGTGTTCAAAATTTTGAATTTTCAGAAACCGAATTTTGGACACAGAATGTGAATGAAGTGGGAAGGAGCGGTGCAGAAATTGGCTGCTATTTCCAACGCATTCAATGTCCATATTCTCAAGTTTCGTTTCGATGCATCAATTTGTTCGTGAGTTATCGGATAATCAAAATTCTTCACATACAACCTTTGGACATCAACACATTTTGGAATAAGGCTTCACTGGTGGCAGTTCGTAAAGATCCGAANTCAACACATTTTGGGAAAAGGCTTCACTGGTGGCAGTTCGTAAAGATCCGAAGAGATCTCGAATTTTTCTTCAACCGATTACAACACATTCCGTATAATTGGAAAGTAAGAAAAAGGTTTAACGCATGAATAATAACTTTTAGAAACCTGTCGTTTGAAAAACGTTTTAAGGTTTTTACCGATACGTTCCCTACGCATAAAAATTTTAAACGTCTCTATTCATCCATAAGGAGATAACGGTATTTCTCTCAGTGTTACAGCATAAATCTAATTCTTTCAAAATGTGTCTGGTTGGTTTTAGCAATGCTTTTGAAAAAATTAAAAACTCGTCGTATTTTGTTTGTAGAAGTTTGAAATTGTCACATGCCATCACGTAACAACAATTATCATTCCCTGAATAAAATTAATTTTTGACAGTTTGATGTTAATTTTATTTTAAAAAATAATTATGACGATATATTATCAGAAACTGTTAAAATATCGTAATTCGCAAAACTAATTTTTTAGCCAGAAATCATACATAACGACATTACGAATACAATTGTGTTCAATTTGTTTTCTACGATTTTTGACGTGCCCTCCAAAGCAATTAGGAGACTCGGCTCTATTATAAAAATTCCGGTAGTACTTTACTCCTCGTCAGTGAGAATACAGGTCGGCACGAATATTAATAGCTGAACCTGCATTAGTGAAATATTTAAAACATTTTAAAATAAAGTTTTATATTATGATTTAACTTTCCCACTAAATCACTTGGAGTATTCATGGCGGCTATTATGACGTCATGTAATAATAAACAACAGACATCTACAAACCAGACTCACGACTTAACGTCGAATAGTAGTTCGGGTGACACCGTTTAAAAACTATATTTTTTTTATAACTCTTGCCTTCAAATACGTCTCATAAAATTTTGACCGTTACCGTGCCAAATTCGAGTAATAACAATAGAAAGTTACATACCATATTATGGAAAACCTTTCGTGATATCAGAGATTTCAAAATATCTAGGCAAAGATTTGGACATCACTAAAATTTGTAACCAATCTGTTCTGAATCAAATTTACGATTTTCATCGTAATATAGAAAAAAAAACTCGATCTGGATAGAAGCGGTTGTTAGTTATAACCACAAATATTTCAAGGAAGGATGGTAAAAATGTTCTATTTACATCCAAATTACTAACCGAAATTTCAACGCTGAAATACTGCTTTTTCAGATAACTGGAGGCGCTGGAAATTCAAATATTCAAAATATTGAGTTTGCTTTCTTATTTCATGTTGGTTTATTTTATTTTTCGATATAAAGACAAGAATCTGAAGCACACATGTTCTCTGTTACCAATTTCGTGTAAAAGGTAGTAAAAAACCAAATTATGAACAAATCATAAATTTTCATTATGGAAAATAAAAAAATACAAATGAGAAATATTGTTTTACGTAATATGAACATAATTTAAGTATGTTCAACAAAATTTTATAAAAATGATAAATGGATTAGTCGTTTGACATGTGTCTAAAGCACTTATTCCATCTCCAAATGATTGTGATTGTATATGATATTATTGCTATCGTTTTGCATGACACAAGACCTTGTTTTTTAATTCTATTATGTTCTGTAATATAACACCATATGATTGTGATTTAAATGCGAAATGAATTTGATCATGCTATTAAATGCATTAAATCCCCATCCTGAACTGGGTTTTTTTTCCGGGTTTTCTTCGAGTAGCGACGTATTTTCACATAGACGTGAATGCCATTAATACGTTTGTTACTATAAATCTCGAATTTTTACTGCACAAATATCTACAATTCATTTTGAAATAATAAATGGATAACAGTAGGTATTTATTAAATCATTTCTTTTATAAATATTAAATCTGCCCCTGGGTCCTTGATTGGAATTGATGGGATGGTCCCTTGCTCGTTTCCGGAGAGTAAATTAGTTTATTGTCCTCCACGTGGTCATACGCAGTTTGTACTGCTTTTTTGTCACTTAAGTTTGTTTATTCAGCATTTTTTTAAAATAAAAAGTGAACTTGATTAATTACGTACGCTCAAGCGACTTATTGAACGGCGCATGTTCTGAAATCGATCTTGCGTACTGCGAGCTCCATAAACCAGAAATGAGCAGATGACAGGAAGAAATGTCTCTCTAATATGGAAGTGATGGAATGACTCTCAAGTATGTTGAAAGTCGAACGGTTCTAACACGAACACTGATTGGAGTTATGCCACGTCCCTCAGGTGGTATGCAGTAATTGCAGGCTAAGTACGCCAGTTATAATTAGTTCAGGAACAGAATACACCGGTGTACGAATGCATTCTAGTAGATGTACGAGATTTCGTGCAATGTTCTATTGAGAATAAAATTAAACTGTTTGAATCAACTGTTTTTATCTAGTATACAAGAGATTTGTGAATAGACAAACTCTGATCTATGCATTTTGCACGACTAAATAGTTTTGGTGCAGTTCCTAAATAATGTAAATACTGACAAGACTGCGTCTTCAGTTTACGTAAACCAATATTTGTGAACTGGACGAGTAATTCGGAGAAGTGGTCACATCTGCAACTTTGTAGATAAGCTTTTGTAAATAATTTTTAACTAGCTCGACCAGAGCTCGACATTCGTATGCTGTTTGTTTATTACTTATTCGATTTTAAAGTTAGAAATCTTAATCCCATATAATTGTTGGAGATCGTAAAAAAATTAAAATGCATTAATTGTTGTTGACAAAAAATTTTTTTTTGTTCTTTTGTTTTTCATTTTATTTAATCTAATTGCTACTGTGGTTAGGGGATTTACCCAAGCGACAACTACATGACGAGGAGGCAGACGGAGGCGATTCATGTTTTTGTTTTTTGTTATGTTTTGGAAGGAAGATACTACAGTATAGAGATATTATCTGCTGCTACATTTACACCACATATCACTACGGCTAACTAATGCTATAACGGGGAGTACATTAGAATATCTGTGTGCTCCACGAATGTCTAGTTATAAACCACGAATATGTAATTGATCCACATATTTCTTATTATGTATTTAGCTGAAGGTTTGTAGGTTTCTGGATCTTGAGCAAAAAATTCAGGGAATCGTTTGCCGCAACCGGATTTTCAGCTAATCGCGTCTGAGACAAGATTTTCCTGCTTCATTATTTTTAAACGTTAGTGTGTCAATTGGGTTTAGTCTAGTTTTTTGGTTCGTCGCTCTGCTTTCTGATGACCTCCATTTAAAAGTGCTGATCGGAAACGAATTCCCAATTAAAAATATTCGACTAGTCGTTTTCTAGAATATAGGATATCGAAAGTTAGTAAACATTAGGTTGCTCTCTACCAGGAAAATTTCGTTAAAATGATATCTATTAATGTTTGGTTCTATATATAAATGTGATAAAGAAAGTTGGTTATACAAAAGACAGAAATGAGACATTAAGAAAACTACAACGCAACAATTGTACATCAGGGTACATCAGCGACTATTCAAGTTTTTTTCACGCGTTTTTGTCGGATGTTACTACTCACTAGAGACACGAAGAGCGCTACCTTGGAGAGAATTATGAGGCAACAATGAAGAACAAATGTCTCGGGGAATTATGAAATAGGGTGATAATGAAAACGTGCTACAATCTTTAATAATAATAATAATAATAATAATATAATAATATAATATAATAATAATAATATAATATAATAATAATAATATAATATAATATAATAATAATAAAATAATAATAATATAATAATAATATAATAATAATATAACAATATAATAATAATATTATTATAATAATATTATAATAGAGTTAATTCTGTTACAAAAATATAACCTATTCAATACTAAATGGAATATACGTTAACCGCAACTGCAAGTATACGCGGCTAAATAAAACAAAACAACATATATGATATAACAACATAATAATGTATAAACAATATTAATAATCAAAATTAACTTAAAAATAACTGTTTTGAACTGAAGTTGACAAATGGGTACTTAAGAGTTACAATTTACAATTAATACTGCACTTGCAAATACAACTGGATATTTTTTATATCTAATGAAGCCCGGGGCGGAATTGTTTTAGGAGATCCCCAACTTCAAATTACTCGTACACAGAAAAATTGTTTGCTTGGGAACAAGTGCATATCAATATCACAAATTCATTTTTAAAATTTGAGATTTATTTTATAACTAGCCGTAACCCCCCCACCCCCCACCCTTCCGTTGCAACACCTCCACCAAAAATGTTTCTTTTTTTTTTTTTGAATAGATGTATCAATCTCCGATGGTATAGGAATACAGAAGAGACAAGCAAACATATATATATATATATAATATACCTGTTCAAATTAAGAGTATATTTCTGCATAAGTTTTAGAGTATATTTCTTTTCAAATTTACTTATTTTTAATATTGTTGGTGATCCATTTGCAGAGCCTTCAAAGGTAGTAGTCCACTCCACCCCGCGCCTGGCGGCGCTACTGTCTAGCGGCAGTGCGTGATTTCGTTTTTGGAAATTTTACGAATTAATTGAGTAACCAATGTAAAAACTCTAAATTACTTCGATGTAAAACTACGAATGATGATTGTGAATTATTATTCTTATGTATATAGTTATTCCGTGTTCCAACACGTGAAGATCTGTCCGATCTGTTCCCAAGTGTTTCTAATGTTTTGATCTACAGTGCTCATGTTCAGAATGCGAATTCTGTGTTAATGGCTTTACATAGTATTGTAACATTTTTGGTAGAATTTTAATGAGTCTAAAATATTTGAAAAATTCATTTAATTATTTATTAATTGCGTCGACGCGTCATGAGTATTGCAGCCACCCCCTAGTCCACGATTTCTTCTTTTCTAACTCGTACAGAAGCAGTTCACATGATTCGTGTGATGTTTCACCCATAAATAAGTGTCGAACCATATGACCGACGAGCGCACTCGTCGTAACTTACAGAAACTACCTAGCAGGTTACTTTCTCCGTGTAAACAGATTTACCTACCAGGCAGCTTTACGGGGAACGTTATTGTATGTACATACGAAACTGCCCTCTCATTCAAAATATTTGCTAACGAATGCGATTATCTTTCACAATTTTGAATCAATGCCCAGGTCTTCATTATAGACAGTTCTAGTTTTCGGTTCACCAAGGTGGGGCCATCGAATAGAGTCTAGAGAGAAGTTCCTTCTGAGCAATTAATAATTACGATATTTTTTTATAAAATAAATAAATGGCGTGTAAAGTCTATCGTAGTGTAGATGTGAAGTTGGGAATATACGTAATCTTGTAATTTGTTTGATTCGTTTGAAAAATATGAATATATGTATTTATAAAGAAGTGAAATTTTAATTTATTTCAAAAGTTAAGCAAACAGACAACAGGTACTGACGACTGAAAGCCCATGCCCTAGCCTTATAAACGAACTTTGATAAAAAATTGTATATTCCTGAAAATATGCGTATATTCTCACATGCGCTATTATAATAGTTCTTCAACGATGTAAACGTAAAATCGGAGAAGATTATAGATTATATGCTAGTGAGTTATTAAATACGTGTTATTTCAGATTGTGAGGGTATACAGAATGTCCCTAACTTACATATTTCCTTCGGAGAATAAATGGAGAAAAACATTCTAAACATAAATGTACTGAACCGTTTTTCTCTCCGATGAAAATATTATTCAATTTTTATTTTATTACAATATTAAATGAAAATTTAATTTTTATATCGGGAAATTTATAAAACATAATAAATAAAAATTGCTTGTGCCCGCTGTACTGTCGGGCAGCTTCGCCGCACAACCATGCGAACTTCCCACTACTCCGCTTTTCATGATGAGCACAATTAATTAGCTATTTAGGGGTTCATCAGAGAGAAAAATGGTTCAAGACATTTAAATGTAGAATTTTATTTCTCTCTACTCTACAAAGATGGCATCAGTGTAGTAGTTCAGTATAGAGGGATGAGTTGCTGACTGGACGGCCGGGGTTCGATTCCCGTTGAGGTGGGGATTTTTATCACACAATATGAAAAAATGAATCCGAGGCCTACTCAGCCTGCTATAAAATGAGTACCGGTTCTATCCTGGGGTGAAACCTGCCAGAGCGAGATAGTAGAAACTTCTTCTCCTCGTGATTGCAGAGCTTTACCCACCGTAAATCCCTTAGGTACCTTCGGGATAGTTGAGGGACTTTTTTTATCTTCATTTTGATTTTGTTTCCAATCCAGATTCTCGGACGAATTACCATTACCTGGGATTTGTTTTCTGATATCAGTATTTGATCTGACTGTGTGTCTGTTCTCTATGTTATGTTTCAAATAACTTCTTTCCTTCCTCCTTAATCGTTTTTTTAATTCTGATTTTGAATTTCTACTTTCTATCTTGTAATGATGGTGATGTGAAATATGTGGGGATGACCGGTAGGAAATTCAAATTCAGAATTAAAGAACACATTCACGCCTTACACAACAATAGCAATCAATCTCATTTTGCCGACCACGTGCGCCTTTTCACCCACTCTTCCAACATTGATCAAAACCTCCACACCCTTGAAGTAGAAAACACCTTCAGATTAATCGTAGAAAATTTCCACATACATAAATTATTAAAACAGGATGTGCTTCTCTGCAACGAACATATAAGCAACCTTTCTCCTCTTTTGTCCCTTCTCTCGGAATAACCAATTTACTCTTGGACTTTTCCCGATCACTGCTCTAACCCCCCACTTCCACGGCTCTTACCTATCTGTTCTTATATAGCGCCCCGTCCAATCTTTCGGCACATTTGCCCCTTTGAATTGTCAGGAACGTTCAACTCACCTATTTATTTTTATATTTTCATTTAGTTGTAGTTTTATCTTTTATTCACAGATTCATTCTACAATAATTTGTTGCTCCGTTTCCACAAATTTCAAATGTTTGTAAACTTAACAAAAATTCTTATACTTTGCATTCTTACATATTGTTCATAATTTTGTATTTCGTTGTAAACTGAAGATGCCAGCTAAGCTGGCGAAAGTACTATCTGAATAAATATTTTACTAGTAGACAACACATCTATCATATTGATAATTTGTTTTGTTTTTATTATCAACGTTTTATGTTATATATTTAATATTATATATTGTATAGTGGTTACAACTCAGTTAAAACAGCGTGAAAATACAGCTTACCGGAAAGGTTTAAGATTTTAATTAATTTTTTTTTGTTCAGCTATATCTTCATCTTCATCAATTTCTACCGCATCAATATATTTGTATTGTCTAAAATTAATTGAAAAAAGAATGCAAATCATTCCATTCACCTTGAAAAGGCGTGTCCGCCTGGAGAAAGTGGACCTGACATGGAGATGCCTACGATTGTAGTAACAACAAATTACACGAGCGTTTGGTATGCCGGAACTAAGTGTTACGTAAATGACCACTTTGGCTTTCAGTTATTTTAATACTATACTATCGTTAAAATGTTGAAAACAATGTTCGTGTATTTTTTGTGATCGCATTAGACAAAAACCAAGGGATGGAGACCTCTAGGAACCAGAGGTTTGTAGAATCATTACTTTAACTTACGAATTCTGTGTCCAGTTGCGAAGAGAAAGAGGAATCTCTACATACTGAGCTAGCGGTTACACTCCCTAACTGACATGAATTATTAGACACTTCCTGTTTTCGTAGAAAGTTATTCGCGCGTTCTTTTGAAACGTCTTGAGAACAATTGGGGTACAAATATTTCGTCTTGCCCCTGATATGTGTTTCCTTCATTTTCAAAAAGAGAAAAAAAAATTGCGAAGAACAGAAAAAATTAAAATATTGCTGTAGTAAGCCCAACATTCTGCTATCTAACAACATATGCTCATAAATCAACTCAGTGCTTTAACTTTCTTTTTAATATTAGTTTTTCAAACGTTTATATATATATATATATATATATATATATATATATATATATATATATATATATATATATATATATATATATATATATATATATATATATATANACCATTCAATAAACGGTAGGTCAATGTATCAACATAACAGGAAAACGTTTTAACTTTAACTAGTATTCTTTCACGAGGTTTAACATTTAAGAAATCAATCCTTAAGAAACTTAAAAAAAACTGTCCACTTCCTATGAATTTTCTATCAATAATTTCAAGTATTTATTATAATAATTTGTATATACGATCATAAAAAGATGTTAAATTGGATTAATAGAAAAGTTTTGTAAGTAAATTTTGTATTCCAACTATGACAACAAATTTATTTTGCTTTCATCTATAGATTTGCAAAATATAGCTTATTCTGCATGTATAATACATATCGTACGAAATTGTTCATATCTTTTGCTTCATAAAATGATTTGAAAGCAATATCCGTGAAACGCTTTTGTGAATACGCTCCACGAGAAAGTATGGTCTATGCGCCTTTCACTACCTTCAAACTGCATCATATATTGCAGTATTTAGATTCCTTCTCTCCTTTAACACTGGTATTCTATTTTGCCAAGGGCAAGGAGACACACATTCAACTTAAGAAGGTATGAAGCACCTCGAATGGTCGACTCTCGCGGGACTATTATTTTGGATAAATTCATATTACTTAGGGAGAGTTACTGAGATCATAGGCTATGATCAGTTTATACTAGTTTCACCATTTATACTAGTGTTGCCTACCTTCCTATGCAAATCAGTATGCACTATGCTATTACCTATTTTGCATGCTAAAGATGCTTTTGTTTTCGCTACTTTTTATCAGCGGAAAGTCTGATTATATTGAGATCTTGAATTTAACTTAATTTAACTTGTTAGATAACAACGTGAATTAGTTAGATATTTCAAAACTGTGTCCGCCTTTTGAATAAAGAAAATGTGTGAATTTTGTACATATGCTTATCGACGAAAATTACACACTTTTCTTATTATTACATATACTCAAAAGTATTTTATTCTTACTCATTTGTTTTAAATGTCTATTGCAGTAGTTTGTCGCAAATATATTTTATCGGAAGAATGTTTTTGTCTCACATTCGTCACTTCGAGCGAAATGATTCCATGTACCAGAAAAGGGATCTAATTTCTTTCGAATGGATCTCTGTTCAAGGTATTTTTTTAAAAATTACGAATTTTCCATGAAAGGTCGTATACATTGAATGTCAAAATTATAGAAGAAATTAACTTATTTCTTTTATAAAACTGAACATTTGATAAATTTTGTTGAAGTATTCAAACTTCTAAGTAGCGGTAAAAAATATTTTGTGTGTAGAAAAAATTAAAAACATGTCTCCTATGAAACAACACTGTACGTTATACTGTTCTGCATATTATTTATTGGCACATTGTCTTTGTTTTCATGAAATTACTGGATGGTAACCTAACTCTTGTTATTTCTAAACTATTGACTGCGCATCCGCGGTAGCTATTTTCATTATTTTTCTTGCGATGCTTTTTTTACTACAAAAAAAACATAGGCCACTTAAAATCTGTATCGTACATTTTTGCAAAACCTCTGATTTTTTAAGGGTTTGTGTGTCTTTGTGTGGTGTTATAAAATTTAATGTATGAAAAACGGTGATCCAGTTTTTTATATAATTGAAAAAAAAATAGAATCACAAAAAATAAATTATTCGTGTTTGTTTAATACTTGACTATTAACTATTCATACTTCAGTGTTTATTTAAGAGACATCCACAATATTTTCTTGGACTGTAAAGATTCCCTGCTGTGAGTTTCGAAGCCTCCAAGGATGGATTTGGTGACCCAGAATTGGGGGCATTACATCGTATATAACGGGACATTCTTGTTTGTTTGTTTTCTGAGCTCGTTCGTCCAATTTTCTTCAATCTTCTCTAAAATACTAATTTCTTCTCTTTGCCGCAAGGCTTTATTTCCAGCTTTTCGACAGTAAAATTCCTCTTACTGTTTCCCTACGCGCTTGTCTGTAAAAACTTTTTTTCTGGCATTCTGCATAAAAACGAATTATCAAGAGACTTCTTTCTCTATTTATTCTAAGATGTGTTAGGAGGTAACTATGTCATTAATACTGTAAATATTAGCAATACTTCGAAAATAATCTAAAGAATGGGTGGTAGTACATACTCTTATATAAAACTAATTATTCGTTTTTAACCTATTGAAAATAAAATTTGTTAATAACCTGTACGAAATACCACAAGCCCTAGTATTTATGATCTACTTTAGATGGGGGTGCACAAATGTGAAATCCGCTTCTGCCTTTGGGCTCTTTAGTCGGTATTAATGATATTGTCCACTGCTTCCTTCTGGAAAGTAAATTAGTTAATTATCTTCCATGCGGTCATACGCAGTTCGAAACGGCTTTTGACATTAAAATATATATGTATTTATATTTCAAAGGAATACGTACATATTTGCCTGATCAATATAGGTTTCCTTAATTTTGTATCAGATGCTAGTACGACTGCGAAATATGGCGTCATTTCAGACAAAATCCTCTGTATTTTCGTTGTTTACTCTGTTTAAATTTTGTGATGTTACATTAATTTACCACATTCCCCAATTTAAGGAAAGTGTCCATCCATCTAAAGTGGGATAGGCTTCACTTTTTCAGTTGCTCTCTTTTATTAAATACATTAATATTTTAATGAAAAATGAAATAATATTTTTAGAACAATAGTTTTCAAATAAAGTTTTTTTTGTATACGGAATCGTTTTATTGTGGCGGTTATTTTTGTTACATAGGATACTCTGAATTTCCCAATTGAAGTTTTATTTCGAGACCCATTAGTTCGATACATTTGAATAAGACTAATTAGTTGTACATGTTATGCTTATCATAAACCATTCGGTCAAGAACATGTTCGCCTACATGCAAAAAAGAAAAAAAAGGAAGAAAAAGAAAAGAAAAAAAGCACTACCAAATCCTGAATTTGGAGGTCGAGAACAAGATGGATGATCTTAAAATTTACTTTCGTAACTGACAGACGAACACTTTTCTCCCCCACTAGAAGACGTATGAAGAAATTTGATCTTTTTGGGCCTCTTGACACTTGAGGTAAATAACAATAAAAATATTAATTTATTTTAAAATTATCAAGTGACCCCTGTTGGACTGGGATGGATGGAAGGATTGGCCCGAAAGTAAGTTACAAGGGAACCAGACCAGCATTTCTCTCGTATCAAAGGAAAAAATAACCTAGTTTATTTACTTCCTAGAGGAATAGAGAACATGAAACCAGAGTGACATTCGCAATATCCCGCTGTGAAGCACTCACTACCACTTGTGTAAGCTTCGTCACCCGTTCTTGCTTTTCTGTTTTTCCCTATTGCACTCACTTGCAGTGACGTCAGAGGGACGTACATCAAGGGACATTCTGCGTGTTGCAACCATCTTGGCGGAACGCCGAAGGTGGTTTGGCAAAGTTTGTATTTGATAAGGAAAATAGATTAAGGGAAACATATACAGGGTACGTATGTGTATGCTCTTTCTAAATTAAGTCTCTGTGATCTCCCATCGCCATGTAAACCACAATCATGCATTTCTATGGGGTGATGCTAAAGTACTATGTATAGAAGATAACTATTATAAAAGACGCATATTTGAGACGTTATACTTAAAGCACCAAATTTACCCTTAATTTGCAAATTGACACTTTTTAACAACCAAAACTTCACAATATTATTATTTAATTTTGTTTTTTATATACACCTCGAACATGTTTTAGTTTTTTTTTTTGTAAATATTTTTCAGGTTCATGGTTTATGTGTTTATTCTTTGTATTCCTCCCTCCACTAATTTCCTTGATAATTTAATTTAGACACTCTGATACTTCTTACCCGTTTAGTATGACTTGACCACTAGCTCGGAAATGTTTCACCTGGAGATGGTACCTACAAAATTAGTACCAAAACTTTGTGTATACGTTTTAATATTTTAATGTGTTACGAGTGTTTTTAAAGATTCATGTTCACTTGCGACATGTTTTAACAAGAACTATTGATTGCTTAAACTGGTCGAATGCAAGTAACTTTTACACGAGATGGAGAACGTCTATATATTTTTTTATACATTTTATAACGAAGAAGAAGAGAACATTGTTTATCACACGTTTGAACCAAATGTTCAATATATTCGTATCAGGGAAATAATTTTATTCGTCTGTAGTCTGGGCTCTCGGGAGAAATAGATGATGTGCTAAATATTTCGCAATGCCCTTTGAAGACATTGAATGGAATTGAAAATAAAAATTTGCGGAATTTGAATAAAAAAATATAATTGATATGTTTGTAAATGTATATATTAACCTTTAGTACTTATAAGAAAAATCTTATAGTTTCTTTTTTATTAGGGATATTATTTCTCAGCATTATTACAATGGTTAGTATTTGTCCATGTTTATTAAAAATTTTGAAAAAAAATCTGTTTTCATGGTCAACTTGATCAGCAGGTTTTAATGGTTGTCATCTAAAATCGTTGACTATAAATTGTATGGTGAATTTCTTCATGGTAATTCGCGATAACCTTACAGTAACCTTGCAGAAAGAAAACGTGTACATTTATGTCCATTTATTATACTTATTTGGAAGCTCATATTAAATGAATTCAATAATCAATTTATTTCTTTGTGATGGTGCAATAATTAAATTCGTTGTGCATGTGTTTCTTTTTTGTTGTTTAGAAGAGAATTTTCTGTTATTATGTAGTAAGAAGTGGAATTATATTTTTCAAAACTAATGACTAACATATTATTATATTTTCGCATTCATTTTTACCACGAATAGGTGCGAAAAAATCTGGAATGGTACACTAGGTAAATCAGATTTTCCCTGCCAACAAAGCTATCATTTCTTGACTATACAATTTTGATTTTTCGTATTTCACGTCCTCACATTCAAGTGTAAACATGAAACAATACTCCTCACTTTCATGTTTTTTACCATTTTCAAAATAAATATTTAAATTATGTTGTATGATAGATTTATTTCAAGCATTGTACAACACGAAGCTGCACTTTCTTACATATTGTGTCAATTACAAAGCACTTTACACATCTTCGTGGATCTTGAATACGATATTTAAATGAGAAATCTTACAAAAAACTGTGAAGTAATTGTTACTAATTCTTTTATCCTGTTACTAATCCATTACAACTTAGGAACTCACAATACAGTCTCTTATAAATATAGTGATATTGTAACGCATGTCGTCTATTTATTCATTCATTCATTCATTCATTCAAATTTCATCAATAGTGCGTTTCCCCCCCCTCTAATTATCAATATAAAGTATGCTTTCCAGCAGTGTTATTTGAGAAAATCCTATATCGTACTCTTAAGCGAGAAATAGCCATTATAGTAATACTTTGTCGAATACTTTGATACTTTCCCCACGCTACATGTCCAAAATGATACACATTAAAACCTCAATGGGGAATTTAATCTTAACATTCTTAACATAGGAATACGGGGAAATTATTGGTTTCAATGTTATGATAATTTGGAACATTGTTTCTGAGTTTTGTCCTAGATAGTTCTGTTGTTTCATATTGCACTATTTATATGATGATATGGTATAGGGATACTGTGCATTCCACCTGATGAAGATCCAAATGCTGGCTTGAACTTTGTGCAGTAACCAATGTCATTAAGTATTATAACTAAGTAAGATTATATTTGTAGATATACGTAGCGAATCTGTTACGACTCTGAGCCGACTATAAGACTGCGACCTATATTTTAGAATTCAATTATTTAAACCAAGAGATAACATGTATAATAATATTAAATTTATTGTCAAAAAACAGTACAGACTGCGTATGACCACGTGGAGGACAATAAACTAATTTACTCTCCGGAAGCAAGCAAGGGACCATCCCATCAATTCCGATCAAGGGCCCTAAGGCAGAGGCGGATTCAAAAATTTCAGCAAAAGTTCC
>NNCF01126532.1:30111-103082 GCA_002313205.1 Laupala kohalensis
TATATATATAAAATTTTGTTTATAGTTATACATGTTTTATTGCAATGTAGGCTTTTAACTGCTGCGATTTTTTTTAATGAGAATTATAATTAGTAAGTTAAGTGCGACACAATCCAGATTTTGTATTTCTCCGCAGAACTCTTTGACTGCCATTTTGAGACATCGTCGAATGAATTTACTACAGAAACGAATAAAAGAATTGCATTATCTTGACAACATAAAATAAGGAACAAGGAAACTACATATTGATAAAAACAGTTAATAAAGAAGACAACCCATCAAATTAGAATAATTAAAATAAACAATTATAAATTTTAGATATCAGAATTCGTTTAAGAATTAAAATTGTTTGTAGTAATTTCAGTTTCAGAAATAACGCGGTTGAAGTAATTGGGTTTCTTATCTTCTACAACACCATTAACCGAACCTACCGAATGATCTTAATCTAATCGGTGTAATGATGTATTATCATTAAAATTTATAATTGCTTATGTTAATAATACTGCTTTGATGGTTTGTTTTCTTTATTTATTGTATATGTAGTTTTCTTGTGGTTTATTTAACGTTTATGATATAATTACTTAATTTATGTACTACATTCTCCTGAAGATGGCTGAAATCAGCAGTGAAACATGGAGTGTGGAAAGAAAAATTAATAGCCTACTTTCAAATGATGTTTACAATATTTCAATACCAATATGGTAGTAGGCTAGAATATTGTCAATTTTACTTCATTATACCAATAATCAGCTATTAATGCTATCGGTATAAAAGATGACCAGAGTGGGAAATGGGAATTCCTGCCATAACGTATTTTAATATATAAAATGAACATAAATTCTTGAGGTTTGGTCATACGCATCAAGTTACCAATGTTTCGGTTTTTCTTAAATTTTCATCAGGAGCTCACATTAACCATCACAAGACATCATACACCAAAATAAGAAACTTCAAAACGTTTTGACATTCCACAAAGCATCGTTCTAGTTATATACGAACACTTTCATGTATAACATCAACCGTACGAACACTAATAGCACCTATAGTTTCACCAACTATAAGTAGTTTGCAAGCACTCAAGGTTTCAATAAAAAACTAAAAATCGGCGCGTTTGTTTCATCGACCAAGTTTCCGAGCACTTGTGTTCCTCCTCCTGGGCTACCTCACACATTCCGAAGTCACACTTATCTCGTGTCCATTTCTTAATGGATTCGTTGTTGTGATCGTAGGAAATCACCTTACATAACTTTGAGGAATTCCCTCTATCTGTAGTTAAACTTTTGCTGCGCTCATAAATAACAAACATCTTTCCCAACCATGTCGTCACCAGTACAAAATTCATCGTGAAAGTTTTATTGAACCGTTTCCGTTTTGGAACGGACTGAGCAGTGAAAACGAAAGTCTTGTATCAGAGTGCCTTCTCATTTGTGACTCAAATGGAATCCGCTGTTAAATAGGGTACAGTTTGATCTTACGTAATGTGCATATGCGAGTGTTAAGTGTTCGTTGGGGAGTATCATCGTACGTAACAATGCTGGTTCTTGACGAGAGGAGAGATTTTTCCTTTAACTACGTAAGTTAGATGGATGGAGAGATGAGATTGAAAATGCGGGCGAGATTGTGAGGCTGGTTCGATGACGGTATCGATGATGGTGACGACCAGATAAGAGTTGATGATGAGAAGGTTGCTCATGATAATATCGAAATTAGTAATGTTGATGTCCGAGTTCGTAATGTTGATGTCGTACTTCACGTCCGAACTTCTCAGACGACGCCTCACCCGAGTGAAATAAGATAACTCTGTCCTGAGAAGTGTGATAACCAATAATCTCGCAACTGCTGCACTTTCAGGAGGGGCGGCTTTGTTGGTCCCATATATCCCTGGATCACCAGTACACCATTCACAAGCCCAATGTATTTGCAGTGAGATAAAATTCTCGTATTTCGATCCACGCGTCATCAAGTGTGGTAGGCCGAATGTGAAAGATGTCACTACGACATTCTATAATTGATTGGGTTGATCGCGAAGTCTGGAGCGTCTATTATTTACTTCATGTTAAGAATGACATATTTGGTGAAAACTATTCTCTGGATAGTAATGAGATCCAAATTTTTGTTCAAATGGAATGCGACCCTCGAACAAAGGTATTGCGATAATGATACAAGTGTTTGTATGCAAAATGTCTCAAAGGATAAAGCGTAAATGATGCATTTTCTCTGGAGTGGTAGATCTCACCCGGAAATTCTATTACTGCCCCGAGGGCAGTTAGCGGAGTCATTACGTAGTTCCGGTGAATCTCGTGTCATCTTGTAATTTTTCACGCCTCCACAAATGGTGAGCGAGCAGGGATTATTGAATAAATGGCAAGGCTTCGTGGAAGAAGCCACAACAGGTTACGGGTTCGTAAACTCTGTAAAGAGTATTGCGATTAACGAGTTATTTTAAAACGTACATGTGTCATAGTTCCCATATTTTATTAGATCAATCCACTTCCTACTACACGTAGTATCAATAATTTCTACTATTACTAACAACTCCTACTAACACCCTCACGTAGGCCATGTAGTTGGTAAACCCCGCTAACCGACCCACATTCACAATTTGCCCCTCCCCACATCTTCCTATATAGATAAGATACAATAGTACGCTACATTTCTTATTTACAAATACTACAATAAAATAAAATAAAATTTTTGATTAAAAGGTTAGGTATGTTCGAATTAAACTTTATTCTTAATACATATTATTGAGCGACAAAAGTTATGCATGAACAAAGAACTCAAAGAAGTTTCATGAAATTTACAGAATAGTGGTAATTTGCTGTGAGAAAGAGATGTAACATAATATTTACGATGAACTTCTGTGTTCGAGTCAAACCGCGTCTTAGTAGATAAAACTACCAACGTTTCGGCCACCATGCTGTGGCCTTCTTCATGGCAATGTCAGAGTCGTACAGACCTAAGTAAGCAGAGTACGACAGCGACTTAGGTTTGTACGACTCTGACATTGCCCTGAAGAAGGCCACAGCATGGTGGCCGAAACGTTGGTAGTTTTATCTACTAAGACGCGGTTTGTCCCGGACAAACAAGTTCATGATGACTCCGGCCGCGAAAACGTACGTTTATATAAAATTTACGAGTTGGATCATTTTACTTCATTTTAATTAAAAAATTGTTGATGTTATGTTTGATGAAAGTTTTAACAATTGATAACTTTCAATTGTTTACAGTGTGCGAATGAAAATGTTAATACATTCTTAAGCAAAATGAAACATATATTTGCCATTACTTATTTTATTAGTCTTGTACTACTCAAATAAGACACAAACCGAAGAAACCCTTAGGGTTCAAATCCTCGGCCGAAGTAGGTGAGGTTTTCAGCTGGGGTTTCACTCACCCATCACAGAGAAATGTCTGATACCATAAGTTCCCCGGCTACACAACATCTCTCGTCTTCACAAGTCCAACGGTTATAACGAAAAGAGGACTTTAAGACATGATCCTCCAAAAAACACTAAATAATAATAAATAAATAAATAAAATGACGTGGTTTTTCCTCCGGAAAAAATTAAATACTTTGATGAATTTTTTAATAAAAAAGACATTCTTCCATATCGTTTCTTGCTTATCATCTAGAGAAACGTGACCCAAATAGTATCAATGTGCTCGTCATACTCAACATTCCTCCCGGCAGTAATGAAGTATTAAAGAAAGTATGTAGTCAGTAATGATTAGAAAAATAGTAATTTCAATTAGCGTGAGCTTCACGGAGAAAGCAGCATAGAACAGAGAACATGCATGTTCTCGTGCCCTTCAACTTGAAGCGCTGGTTTTTTTCCTCCATTTGCGGTGTTCGTGTCTTGTTCTCCTCCTGTAAAACGAGTCTCCGTCTATTTGCCTTCGGTTACTTCGCAGGATCACAAATATTGTTATTTCACGCGACCTCTATCGCAAACGGAAGCAATCAAGCGATGCTTTCTCTCGCTCTATACTCGCACTCATGTTTCTTTGCTTCGAGAAATTTAGCTTAAGAAAAAAAACATGAACGGAAATGAACTGTCTTTATTAGTTTATTGTATATTAGTCGCATTAAATTAGTTTATGGTCCTCAACGTGGTCATACGCAGTTTGTAACACCTCTCTTTACAATAAATTATTTATTTATTTCTGTCAAATTAGTTTCAGGTTGGTATAGCGCTTGTGCTCATTTTTACTTCGCCATCGTCCATCAGAGTTATGAAATTTGTTCCTCATGTTATGTTGGCAGGACATTCGAATTTCTGAATACTTAAATCCATCGCCAATATCGGTCATAAATTCAATTCACTTGCTCTTGTGGCGTAATAGTGTTCCTTCCGCATCGAGTGTGGGAAACGAGTATTACCTTGTGTTAAGAAATTGTTTGTTGTGTTATCAAATTGTATTTCTTTACAGCAAATAGTCGCTTTTGTGACTACTATAAACATTTCTTCTTCTTCTTCAGTTGGCTCTACAGTCCCAAATGGACCTTCGCCTCCTCGACAAGCCTCCTCCATTTTTCCCTGTCTTTTGACGCCAACTTCCAGTTCATAATCTTGGCTTTCTTCAAATCTTCCTCCACACAATCCCACCACCTACTTCTTGGTCTTCCTCTTGTCCTCACTCCATCCAGTTGGCCATTTACCACCTTCTTTACAGTTCTGCTCTCATCCATCCTATTAACATGACCCAGCCATTTCAATCTACTTACTCTTATGTACGTGACAACGTCAGTATCTTGGTACAACTGCGCTATTTCGTTATTATACCGTACTCTCCACTGACCATTCTCCTTAACCCCTCTATAGATTCTCCTGAGAATTTTCCTTTCAAAGATTTTCAATCTTTCACATACCCCTTTTGTTAATGTCCATGTCTCAGCACCGTACATAATCACCGGTCTTATTAGTGTTTTGTATATCCTAATTTTGGTTTGGCGTGGCACGATATGGTTTTTAATTAATGGAAGTAGAGCAAAATATGCTTTATTAGCATTTGTAATTCTTCTATCTATCTCCATATTTATTTCATTTCTAGCTGTAAGCAACGTTCCCAGATAAATAAATTCTTGTACTACATCAAATTTATGTTTACCAATGATAATTTTGGTATCTTTGATATTTTTCCTTCTGGAGACTGTCATAAATTTTGTTTTTGCTTCATTTACTTTCAGACCAAGCCTAGAGGTATATTCTTCCAACTGGATGAATTTCTCCTTCACATCCTCCACTCTCCTCCCTGATATCACTATATCATCCGCATACGCTAGTATTTGGTGTGTTCTATACAGAATGTTCCCACGGTAGTCTATTCCAGCCATCCGAAACGCTATTTCCAATGCTACGTTAAACAACATCGGGGCTACACTATCTCCTTGTCTAAATCCTGTTTCAAGGCTTATTTCTTCCGATATATTTACACCTGTTTTAACTTTGGCTTGGTTCTCTTCATTCATTAGCTTGCACATCCCTACCAACTTTTTAGGTATTCCCATCTCATGCATCTGATCCCACATTTCTTCTCTCCAAATACAGTCGTAGGCGGACGTAAAATCGAGAAATAGATGGTGTGTAGTAATATTTCTTTCCCAACATTTGTCCAATGTCTGTCTCATAATACATATCTGGTCTATTGTTGATCTATCCGACCGAAATCCACACTGATACTCTCCAATCAGCTCATCTACATATGGTTTGACTATAAACATTTACTTGAATATAACTTGAATTCTTAGAAGTTGGCAATTCGTGTTAGGCGGTCATAATGCCTAATTTTTGGCAATGTTACATTACTTGGAGTGCAGTGCATGTGACGTTTATGATCTCAAATACGTACGAGGAACTAGACTGAAAATGATGAATCAAAAAAACTATTTATGCTTCTCGTTTCCTTTCATTTAATATTCCACATTTCTCTGTGTACAAAAAAATTCAATTTTTTTTGTTTAAGGGTAAAACGAACAGTGTGTCAGAGAAAATCTAAAAGTATTCTATCGTATCTTTAATAAACTAAAATAATTGCAATGAGAATTAATATAAAGTTAGTACTTTTCAGTTAAACTTTCACTACTTTAAAGAAATAACTCGTATACATTGAATTTACTTTTGTAGAGAATAAAGACGTCAACAAATTAGACAAGTAATGTAGAAGAAGGTAATAAATTTTTCCAAAGCGTGGGTGTATTAAAAAATGTGAATTCATTGAAGAAAATTTGACCTTCCCTCAAAAACCCCTGTATGTAGAAAATAAACTTCAGTTTGAATAGTGGCTAAAATAATGTGTTATTATCCTAAATCGAAATCACATCAGAAATTTCCAACAATTTCTGTAATTAATATTCACAATCCTGATTCCTTTATTCCATATTTCATACTCTCAATATGTTTTCCAATATCTATTTCTGGAGGTGTGAAATTTTGCTTCCCAAACTATTAGACATCTCATAGGTTGCTTTATTAACTTTTATTGAGCACTGAGACGTATATGTTCACTCCTGCTTAATTTACTGCACTAAAGTTGAAATATTTCTATTCTTAATACAAAATGTAAAGAAAGAGAAATAACTAAGAGCATTGAAGGAAATTACAAAAATAAAGACTTATCTTTTAAAAACTTCCTTGTATAATTTTTGTCATTAATAAACATAATATTACATTTTTCTCCTAGATCCGTCCAATTTTACTGACAGGGTTTTTTATGTGATATAAATCTACAGGTTTTTTCTCCCTCGTATATGGAATTCTGCGTAAACTATCAACATTTCTTTAACATCAGACTAATTCTTTAGAAGAATATTTCGATTTATACTAGCAATGCCAGATTACTTTGATACGTTCTGTAGTTTGATTGGTCTTCATACGGCATAAATTATTTTGTAAAAAGAGTATTTTAAACGACACCCATGTAATTTTTTCAGAAATTTATAACATTAAATTTTTTCCCACAAAAAATAAATAAATTTATATAATAAATATTAATTAAATAAATTGTATTGATTAAAGCGTAGCATTCATATGAAAGTCTCTTGCGTTAAAAGGGAGACGAATATGTTTTGCGACACTGTGTACTCATCTCCGCTTTTCCCTCGTGTTTACTCCGTGAATCAAAGCTACTTTCATCCCCTCCGAATGGGGTCGCGTCGGGTGCATTGTGTAACATCCATGGTTGCGGTGGCGATTCAGGGGATGTCAAGTGGGAAGAGCCAGAAGGAAGGGGGTGGGGGGAGAGGAGTATTGCAGTTGAAACTACCAAATATAACTCTGGAGAAAGTTCTACCGCTATTCCTCCCTCTTCTCATCGTCTATTCGCTCTCTCGACCTCAAGAACACTCTCAATGCTTCAGTCCACGTCTCACTTCGCGTGCGGTAGGTTCCCTCTTTCTCTCCGTCTTTCTGGACTGGAGGTCTGGAGGGCGGTGGCGGTGACTGTCTGACGCATAACTCCTCAACAGGTACTGTAGGCTCTATACAATGGGTGAAGGTTCTATAAATGTGTTTTGGATATCTAGCAAATTTAGTGTAATTGTGTGAAGCAGTCGAGACGAACTCTTGCGAATAGAAATTTACGAAATTTTCGTGGTAGCACTATATGACCCAGTCGTGGCCTCGGTGTCAACGTGATTGCTCGTCACCAAGTCATCCCGGGTTCGATACCCAGGCGGGGCAAGATAAAATTAGCTGGCATTTACAAGTTTAATTAGCTGGGATTTACAAAGTGTCCGACCTCTGCGACTAACAACCGCAGTTGTAATGCTCGGATGCAGTGGTCTGGATCGTATCTAGACGCTGTTCCTCCGATCTCGGTAAGATCACGACGAGTCTAGTGAGTAAACGCAAATCAATAACTGAGCCTTACTGATACTCGTCTTTCGTGGTCCTCGTACCGAAAGAGTTGATACTGGGTAAGTTCAGCTAGTTTAACTAAGGCTTCTCTGTGGATTACAAAGAGAACTTGTAAGAATCTGTGATCAAGCGAGAGGTAATAAGAAACAGTTCTGGTTTTCTTCCATTACAAAAATCTTTGTTATCAATCTGTCTATCTATTCCATAATTTTTGTTATATTTGCTTAATTGTATTGTTATTTGGATTTTTCTGACAAAATAATTGGTTTTAAAATTATTTTGAACCCTACAAATAATTAGGGTGCTTTACTATTAGGTACAGATTTTTTGTGGTCAATTCCTAGTATTTAAATATTACATCCTATTGTTTTATATCAAGTGCTCAATGTTTTGATCTATACGCGATGATTCAAATCGAAACACATCTTTACTTCTAAACTTCTAGTAAATCTATACTCCACCATCCTCTAGGTTTGATGAATTTACGGTTAATAAATCTTCAAGACAAATTTCTGTCTAGAAGCCCGTGCGGAATGCGGAATGTTAGTTTTTTTATAGTTTATTGTAGTTTTTTGTCTGAATGATTTATCGCAGGTCATGACGTCGGTAAATCTACACACTCTACGACATATGACGCAAGAACACAGGTGAAGGTTTCTTCTTGAAGCGTGTTTTATGGAACTAATCTGCATTGATAATAACTGCATGAAGACTCCCTGAATTATGAGATGAGTTGTTGGATATCAACAATGGCATTATTAGTTTTTGTAAACATCTTATTAAAGAACTTCAATGTTCAGCCTTTTTCTTTTTCTTCGAAGGAACAAACATTTTATTACTTGCATATATTTCTTCCGTGTACCCTACACATGGGGGAAGATATGTGATAACTTTTCCCGGATTCGGTTCCCGGCTCGTCGCCATGGACCGAAAGTTATCACATTTTATTTCTTGGTCTACTTATTTTGTTAAAATGTATTATTTTAAGTAATGATCCTATGGAGGCTTGTCTTCTTTTCCTTCTTTGTTTCATTCAAGACATCTATTAACAACTTTTGTCATTTATCAAAATTACAGTTCAACATTCCCTTTTTTACTTTATTGTTTTATTTCCCTCATTATATCAAAATTAAGTAAAGCAAAATTATGTAATTCAACTAACTTACAAACTACTTAGTTACGAATTTCAAAAACATTTTTTGTGAAACTGTAACTTATTAAAAAGCAGAAATAACTCGCTTCTCGCTCTTGCACTTGATTCTTTCTTTTGATAGTTCAATTTTTTAGATTTATTAATTTTCGATGTCTAATTAAGAAATAGTGAAACTCATTAACCTCAGCTGACATAGTGTAATTAGTATCACAGTATTTATGTACAACACAATTACTCAAATTTTTGGACGAATGACTGACTCTTCCAGCGTACTATTAAGCTAGGCCTGTGATATTTCTTATGTTGCTATCTATTAAACTTTTTAAAAAATGTTGTTTTATCAAAAATGGTAGTTAGTATTGTCAAAAATGCACATACAATAACATAGTAATGGGTACTTTTACACATTTTGATTAAACAGACATTGTATTCTATTCTACTACAATTAACGTCCGTTATATAATCAAATTAAATATATCATTCTAAACTACGACCTTTATCGGACGAACAGAATATATTTTGTGATTTAAATGCTCACTGCGTTTCGACTTTCTGTTGAAGTCGTTACAAATTATAACAATAAACATTATAACATATTCAATTGTTCTGTTATGTCTCTTGTTATAATTTGTTATTAACCTGACGACGACTTTAATATAAAGTCGCAACGTAGTGAGCATTTAAATCACAAAATATATTCTGTTCGTCCGATAAAGGTCGTAGTTTAGAATGATATATTTAATNTCTATTTCCCAAATGTTGATAACAAAGACTAAAAATATTCAATATACAAAATTTCCTTTAATTTTCAGTTTTTATTATATTAATCGTTTTCATAATAAATGAAAGACATTTATCTTCAGATATTGCATAGTTTTCTCCAGAGAAAATTTAGATTAATAAAATTATTGCTTATTTTTCCAAATTTGTTTTATTTACTCACTAGTTCATATTTTATTCATATACTGAGAAATTCATTTATATAACACTTTATTCGGTACTTGAAAATGCTGCAATTTGTCCACACACCAGAGGTAGTTCTTGGGAAAAGCGTATTTCTCGTAGGTGTAGTAAACATACGCATGTGTTACCCGTCTGAAAGTTTGTTGGTGTATAGCTCATCAAAATCTCTAAGAACTTGGACCGGTTCCAGATTACGCAACTACCACTATCTTTTCTGGTATGTTCCCTCACGGTTCCTAACCTTTCTGCCACCCTCCCCGTAGCTAGTAACATCGCTAATGTAACTTCTAAGCACGTCTTCATTAACTTAGTAGCTCGTATATTTTTTAATAATATCGATGGAAAAGTATGGCCATTAACGAACACTGAAAATACATTTCTGTAGTCACAACTCGGATGTTGTTCAAAATCACTTTTTCAGTGTGATCCTTTCCAGACATTAATACAAATATTTGAGACAATATAAAAGACTGGAATTATTCTCTCAAAAAATATCGTTCACTAAATATTTAATTCATATTTTTAAAATACATCTAATCGTCTTTCTTTCGTCAGTGTGTTTTCTAGTTCCAAATACAGGGAACCGTTTGCATTCGCAAGGAACTGAGAGAAAACCGTAAAGACTGTCCATCAGAAGCGTGGGAAGTCACCTGCTTTCTCGGTACTAAAATTGAGGGAAAATTGTTATACTTAGAGAGACCAATAATATTAACCGGTTCAGAAACAAAAATATTTATTTATAAAAATATCCTTCGAATTACACAAGGAACAAATATGAGAATCTGGGACATATTAGATATCAGTAATTTGAAAGTAGAGCAAATTAAACTTCATTTACGGTACAAAGATGGTGCTTTCCACCCTATATAAATATCATGTTATTCCTCCATGTGATAATATAAAATCAAAAAGCGCATTAAAAAAATTAAAAAGTAGTAGTGTAAATAATGCGGTATTACGTTACTTCAGTGAAGTTTCACGTGGCCCACTTGAGAGAGGAAGTCATCTGTCTGTATGCCTAATATAAAGAGTGCTTCTGCGGAACCACTCGGAAACGGAGAGGTCAAGAAGGAAGCACAGCAAAGCAACGGAACTTGCTCCAGCCACGAGGAGAAAGTAGGAGAAACGGAAGCAAGTTCAGTGTATGGAATGCCAGAATGCGACTAAAACTATATTTTTATTTAGTTTCGGTTTTTCTTATACCTGATCCTTTTCTAGGTCGATTTCTCTATGTCCGTTTTACAGGTTAGTCTCCTAGTGCTCTTACGTAAAAATGTTGTTAAATATTGTGATACATAAATAATTCATTTGTATACGATTTTGTGCATCCGGAAATATTAATTACGTAATGTTACTTTCTGCAGAAGTAATATTACCGTCATGGCAAAATAATTTTTAATTAACAAAAATTTAGAAATTAAATTATGTTCATTAATACTTTGTAACATCACAAGATAACCTCTCAACCAATATGGTAGCTCTCAATCCAATAATTTGTATTAGTAAAAAATAATTTTTATTAATGGTTACTCTATATGTTATAGATATCAATGCAATCCCGTAAAAGATATATTTTTATCCATATCATCATTTTCTTAATCAATACTGTAGGATTTCTTTTTAAATACTTTATTCAAAGTCAATATTTCCAGTCACTATTGTAGCTGTATGATATAATCTGGACGAATTAAAGAAATTATTAATGTAATACATATGAGAATATAGGTATTAATAATATCAAAAGCATTTTAAAAGTTCAACTTTATTTTTTAATTAGTTCATTGATCTCCACGAAGTTATACTGCATTTTTTACAATAAATTTATTTATTTATTTATTTAACACTATTGAGCCAGTTGTACTAAAAACATTCAATAAAAGAAATATACGTAAATCCCTGAAATTGTAGTGAACCACACCACTAGTAACACATCCCGAGTATTTTCCCCGGGCCCTTGTCCCATTTTCATTCGACATTACACAAAACAAATGTGCATATATTTCTTCCGTGTGCCTACACGTAGACAAGATATGTGATAACTTTTGGTCAGATGAAAATGGTCATGAAATCGCCTTCCACAACTGTCCATCACTTTCACCCGGACCTGGAATACGATCGGGTAGTGTAGTGGTTAACAAACCCTATTATCAAAGCAGGTGTCCCGGGTCCGATTCTCGGCTCATCGCCATTTTCTTCCGACCGAAAGTTATCACATAAAACGAATATGTTTGTTTATATCAATAAAAATATATCGTATTCAATTTTAGTCTTGGTACGTCACTCTCTCGTGTTATCTTACGTACAGAAGCGGATCTAGACCGTAATCAAGGGTGGGGGTGGGGGGTCTAACCGGGGAGTATTTTTGTTTAAAAATTATGGTTTNCATAAATGTTATAAATATTACCTTTGAGTAAAATGCATCAGATAAATAATTAAAAATCTAATATTATTAATAACAATATTAATTATTTATCAAAGATATTAATACGGTATTTATAATTTTAAGTCGGTATTATTAATTTTATTACTCTGTTATTCTTTTATTAATCTAGTACTATTAATAACAATAACAATTATGACTAATAACAATTATTAATCTGGTAACAGTTTTACAAAGTGTGCCGTTTATCAACTTCAATTTTGTCTGTTAAGAGTTCAGATCCAATGGGGGCGGGGGGAGAGCTACAGCCCCCCCATAGATCCGCCACTGCTTGCATAGAAATGTTTCATGTTATGTCTGTATTGCAGATATCTCCTCCTTGAAGGAGCTCTCATTGCCGGAGGCTTCGGGCGCCTTCAGGTGCACTGTGACATCAGCTGCATCTGAAGAGATCGAGAACCATGGCGCTTCGCAACAGCTCCGCCGTCCGCTACTACGACTTCCTCTTCACCGAGTTAGCAGGTACGAGTCAGAGTACAAGCATTCTTCGAATTTTTTCTTCTAATCGTTAGAACACGAAGATCAGTATTTCTCTGAGTAACCAATGGCGACTGTATTTGTTTTATTGTACTATTCGTAAATGGGAAATGTAGCGTGTTATTGAAACTCATTTACATGGAGCGATAGGAGGCAGGAGTTGGGTAGAATGGTATTAGTATAGGTGGGCCGCTGGGTAGAATGGTATTAGTATAGGTGGGCCGCTTAGCTGTGTTTACCTAGAACTTGGCCCACGTGGACGGGTTAGTAGAAGTAGTTAGTAGTAGAGTTATTGATACTAGGAGGAGCTGGATAGAGGAAGGAAGGTTTGCTCACAGCTATATGAACTGGGACATTAATGTGAAAAGCTAGAAATTTTCTGACCGCATCGGGAATCGAACCCTGGATGACTTGCTCATGAGCAAGAACGCTAACACCTGAGCCATCAGAGTGACAACTGAATTCTGGAAAAAATAACTTTCTTTGTTGCCACGGTTCTTCAAAAGCGTAGTAAGAAACCAAGAAGATGAAGGTTACATAATTTTCATTTGATAGAATTTATAGATCCCTTGGATTTGATATTATTTTATTAACATTTGAGGGGAACACTGGAGATATTCGACTAGCAATTGAGTTCATTAGCGATGTATTCATGTGTATAGTAACTTTTAATTTTGTATTGTGACGAGAAAACAGAAAATATTATTTTGTTGTTCAGTACGTCCCTCGATATTAACGGAACGACTGAATTCTGACTCATCTAATGAGCAATGTTTTACATGAAAATGAAACACGCAAGTAACATTGAAATCAAATAATGTATTCAATGAATTTAGCTAGAAACGTACAAGGCTCTTCTTAAGGGATCGTTGCATGTGCAGTGCGTGTTCTATATTGTTGACTCACAAGGGCAAGAAATACATGAAAACTTGGTTGATTTATAGTCGATGTGATGTGAACGAATGTCGCACTGGTGACAATTAAGCTTACTGCTGAGTTCCTCAGTCATGTACCAGTACATAAACACCATGTATACACTGCATCGTTGGTAGATTGTTCTCAGCTTTGTCAGAGAGGTGTCGAAGAAACGTAAGCACGAAACGTAAACAACGTGTTCGTTAGATCGATTACCAGAATAAAGCAGAATGATGTTTTTCTAGGCTAAAACTAGTGATTGTGAAATAAATTTTTTACTAAATAAAATTGCCTTGCGACTCAGGAAATTCTAGTAAAGTTTCAATTTAATTCGCTACTTAACAAAATAGTCAGGCACATGGTTTACGAATTATATCGATTAAGCTGGAGTATCTACTTTATAGCGTCAAGCTCGAACCTACATAATAATTTGTCGCTATTTTGTTGCAATGGAAAGAAATTGTCGTTCTTGCCGTTTCCGAAAAGTAGTGGATTCTCTAGCTTAAGTCTTAATTCTACTACATTTAACGTCCATTAGAAAATATAATTAAATAAATAATTAATAACTAACAGCTTCTTACTGACGAATAATATTTATATATTTTCTGTGAAGAGCGTACTATGTTTCGACTTGGGCAGATTACCAGACTACGACTTAAATCCAAGTCGAAACGTAGTGAGCTCTTCATAGAAAATATAAATGTTATTCGTTCATGAAAGGTTTTAATTATTTATTTCTTAAGTCTTAAGTTGTAGTATCCTCTGTTTTTCGGAAACCAGAAGAGCGACAATTTTTTTTCTTGCACAACAAATTATGTAGGTCCGAGTATTGCGCTATAAAGTGGATAATCCAGCGTAATAGACATTTACGAATTTTTCCCCGAGTTCTTCCACTTCTTGGCCCGAAACATCCATATTATTTTTGTGAATGTATTAATGTTTTACACGCCTTTTCGATACCATCAGACTTGGTGTAGATGTGACCATGCTTCTTTGTTGGTCGTAGTCTGTGATAGCGTATGTTGTCAACGAGTGACCATAGTCTGGTTATCGGTTCGTGGTCGGCCGGTGCGGAAGGGAGGAGCGTAATTTCACTTTTCGGAAGCGGCCGCGTGTTCCTCGACTCCCGTTGGCTTTTTCTTTTCTCCGAGGTCGGGGATTCTTCGTTGGTTTCCGAGCTTTCGCGTCGGACCTTCCATAACGGTGTTGCACTCGACGCATGACTTACGAGACATACGCTTCATGCAGTTATATTGAGATGGAAAGTTAAATATGGTTTTAGAGTTTGTGTTCATAGCCAATTCACAAATAAATGTGACATTTCTACGGCCATAAAAGTGTTTTTTTTCTCTTGAAAATGATTGTACATATGTTGTATACTACGCAACCCTGCTTTTTTATGACGCGGTTTTTCTTTATATATAATTTAGTGTAAAAATAGCTCGTTTTCATACAAAAACGTCCTTTCTTAATTCATTTCAATCAGGAGAAGTTTACTTATGTTTTTATATTAAAAAAAGTTTAGACGGAATCGGCTTGTAGCGTCTATCTGCGTTGAATGGTGTAAATCGATTTTTAGTCAAGAAAATCTGTATACATCCAGAAAAGAAATATATTATGGAAACTGCGTCTTGTGAGTGAGAAAGTAGAGGACCAGTTCTTGTTAGTCGATGTTCTGCTCCGAACATCGAAAACTCCTTAAAGTTAAAGAGAAGTGGATGTCTAATTAAATAAATAGTTAAAAACGTACGACCCTTTTTTGAACGAATAATATTCTTGTATTTTATTAAGAATTCACTACGTTTCGGCGTGGATTTACGCCGTCGTCACGTGATGAAGTCGAGACGTAGTGAGTTCTTAATAAAATACAAAAATATTATTCGTTCAAAAAAAGGTCGTACGTTTTTAACTATTTATTTAATTAGATTACATAATGAACGTTAATAGTAGTAGAAATGGATTTCTTTACAATCAAGAATTACTACTCCCTCTTCTTCCACATTCCACTTCTATTAGCATAATTGCCATATTTTTTCCAAAAGATGATTCACCTTAACTTTACTCTTAATATTGCTTGTTAGGTCTCTTTAATAATAATATAGACCAGGATATTTTCCTTAAACTTTAAATTTTGCAGTACATTAAATAACATCTTTCCATCAACTTTTAATCGCGTGTAATTCTATTTGGACAAAGATCTATCTATAAATTATGTACTATGTAAATGGAATATAATTAAGAAATTTAAATTGTAATTTTGTAAATATTCCTTGTTTAAAATCGACTTACGTAATAGCTCTCGTCTGGACTGCCATTGGTGATGGTTTCAATCTGCACGTACAACCACTGACCTTCATTCAGTAGCGTGATAGGAAATTGGGAGCTACTTCGTTGGAAAACTAGTGACACCGGTCTAGCAAGCAACCACTGGTCCAGCGACCCTCATGTCTATATCCGCTATCTTCCAGACCTTGACATCTTAAGACTTCGGATCCAAAACATGATTGCGGTTTTGAGTTCATCCTGAAATATCTCATATTTAATTATAGTAAACCCATCCTGACCCGGACTTCTCTCCCGTTCTCCTCCGGGAAATGGCATTTAATTCATTTGTTATTACTAATGTCGAATTTTGACTACACATTATATTTACGATTAATTTTTGGAATAACAAATAGATAACAGTATGTATTTTGGTAATTTTTTTGTAAGTATCAAATCCGCCACTGCTATTGGGCCCTTGATCGGAATTGATGGGATGGTCCCTTGTTTGTTTCCGGAGAGTAACTTTAGTTTATTATCCCTCACGTGGTCATACGAAGTTTGCAACTGCTTTTTGGACAATAAAATTTATTTATTATAGTGTTTTATTATGTCTATACTAATGAAAGTAAATTATATGGAATTTCTTTTGCATGAAAATCGGAGAAAAGTATTCGATGAAATAATATAAAATTTCAAAGGTTCTTAGGGTTATTGCAACAAATAAAGTGTGGTTAATATTGATAAATTACTAGAAAAGAAAAAAAATTAAAATTTTCTGCTAATCAGTAGATACTGCTGACTGTGAAGCTTACTAATGCGACCGCCAGATTTCGATTGCGTCACGTTATCCACTGACTGAACATGGAATCAGTGAGACCAAATCCTTGAAGCAAAATTATGTAAAGGCAGTGAAAATCATTGTTTTTAAGTACGTAACCAAAAACTGACAGAAAAAACAGTAATTCAGAGGTCTTAACCACGAGCTTTGTTTATTAAACTTTGTTTTTAAAGAATATGTTCTTCCTATCTGAATTTTGAAATAATTTATTTTTCATATAACTTAGCATACAATAGTGAAAACTGTGTAATTTTTGTAGGTTTTCTTAATGGTATTTATTTTTTGTAATTATCAAAATTGAAAATTTCACATCACGAAAGTAGAGAAATATGGAAACAGACGTATGAATTTAGAATGTTACTTAAGAACGCGGAGCAATATGAACGAAAGAATTCAGACTAATCAACTGGAAAATCGATTCTCAGTACCGATTTTTCTTTGCATGTTGAATTCTTTGAATTTTTTTGTATGATTGTTTAACAAAGCATAAAAATTGATTTTGATTTATTTGTTTTATTTGTGAATTGTTTTTAAATGTTGAATGCCCAGTAGTGATTTTTTTAAATTCCGTTGAACACCGAATAGTCGTGCTAGTACTATATATTTAAGACAGTAATGTACATTTTTAAGTATGTGTGTTTAATAATTCTTTCTAGTCTATATATTATATATTTAGTTGTTTGACGGAGTATTTGATGCATGAAAATTTTCGATTGTGTGTAATATATTACATCATAAAGGCTTCAAATAGCTTGGAGCAAAAATATAGGCGCAAGTGTTTCTAAATATATTTTGTTTCCATTTTCTCTGTGTCTCGTATCTGTTTTCTTGTGATTGGCTGTCTCCACAGTGATCTTCAGTCGCTGTGACCTCGTCTAGATCATCATTCTCGCACAGTCATCTCCGGTTGCGGTAACCGCGTCTAGCTCGTCCTTCGTTTTTGTCAGTTCTTCATAGCTTTATTTCTTTTGTGGTCAGTACCCCTTCAACGTAACGGGTCTATTTTGTCCGTAATGGTTCTATTTCTTGTTCTTTTCTAGCTCATAACACTTTCTAGGACTACCGTTGACATTTACTGCCAAGTTTTGTAGTAAGACATAGCAGAGAAATGACTTATGCTAATATTGAATGACTTGAACCACTATCCTATAAACTACATTTCTTTCTTCCATATAACATTTTCTGTCCTCTTCTTCACATATTAATTTATTGTAATGCTCTTATGTTCGGTACAACTTCCGTATGTTTCCATTGTAGTATTCCCTGGACTGAAAAATCTATCGTGAGATAAAATTGTGTAAATTGTATTCTTCCGGAAGTATTATGTTGTCTCATCCGCAAATGAAAGATCGTTAATGTTGAAAACTTTAATTAATAATGGTAGACGTAAATTACTCAACCTTTAATTCCACGTCACTATTTTCTTAATTTTTATTTTGTTCTAATACATAATAATTTTCACTACTTTTCAACTCAGGTATATAAAAAAATACGATGATAGACGAAAATGCAATGACGAACTATTAACTAATTTGTATTTGCAAAACTTAAGTTGATATGAAGATCCATTGTTGTTATTATAAGCAAAATTACGGAGATGACATTGTTCGTCCTTAATGTAAAATATTTTATTGTGTTTTTCGCTCCTTATTTCTTTCTAAAAATTATTCATGGACAAATATTTTTTCTCTTTGTAATTTATCTGTAATGTTCTTTGAGGATTGTTACGTTGTTCGATTACTATCGAATATTCAATTACTATTAGGAAGCAATTATTGAGTGACTATTGAAGAGAGTAAATATTAACCCTTTTATTGTTATTTGTTGTATTACCCTCTAAAAATTAATATTTCTTACATTTGATTTTAAGTCAGTTTGTTTCCTCAAGACATTTTAAATTATTTAGGTCTGTTGAGCTTTTCTAGGAGAACTAAATTTGTGTAACGCTAATTGCCCAGGTGGAGACGTAACTCTTCTTTTATCAGCTTCACATAATTTATATTGCCAAATAATAATATTAATCTTAATGACAGTACCCTGGATTGTGACTCTACAACATGTTTTATTAGTGCAAAAATTCTGCATTCCTTCTCTCTCTCTCTCCTGTGTCCTCAATACTGTCATTGTGTCATCAATAGTTTATGATAATGTCATTAATAACATAGTCATTATTAATGAACTTGTTTGTCCGGGACAAACCACGTCTTAATAGATAAAACTACCAGAGCACCACAGTGACTTAGGTCTGTACGACTCTGACATTGCCCTGAAGAAGGCCACAGCATGATGGCCGAAACGTTGGTAGTTTTATCTACTAAGACGCGGTTTGTCCCGGACAAACAAATTCATACAGACTCCGGCCGCGGAAGCCTACGTTTATAAATACGAATTATTTGTTTAATAATTTTTCGACAATCTATTATAAATAAAATTTGTTAATAATTTTGGACTCTCGACCTTTTGATGGGGCGAATCCCATATATTTAGTGCATTTTTTAGAGCACAACGTTTCGGCTGTAGGTTTGAGTCGTCGTCTTCTTGATTATATAATGGACGCTAATCGTAAAATTTGTTAATATTCAGTATTTATCATAATGAGCAGCAAATTTTTTTTTCTTATTTCAAGCGATGCATGGCTTTCTGTTAACTTCGGCCGCTATCCTATTGGTCCTTTGATTGGTATTCATGGAGTGGTCCCCTGTTTGCTTCCAGAGAGTATATTACTACGTCTTCCACTTACTACGGCAGATTAAAAGTTCTTTTTGACGATAGATTGTTTATTTATTTATTTTATCTATATTGGCTGTCAAATGTTGAATTCTCAAAGACATATGATCTTGAACGTAGGATTTTACACTGTTTTAACTTACAATCCAAGTTTACCATAATCGTTTTATATACCAATCAACTATTATTACCCAATAATAATACTCCATTGAGCAAGGGATCCGACTAATACAACGTATGCATCTGATATACCCCCATTCCTGGCCAACATGTCTAATCTGAGACTATATATGCACAAACAAAACAAATTTTAAAAAATTCGAACCATTATGTAAAGTGAGAATCGTTGAAAATATGCATCCATGTGATTCGGACGGGACACTAAAAGTATTAGAGAGAAAAACTTAGAAAAAACTTAGGTTTTTGCATAAAGCAGACATAAGAAAATTTCCTCACTAGTCATCACAGGGATGCATTTTCTGCCGTTTGGTTAAGAGACTTAAATGTAAAAATCTAGGTCAACAGAAATCATTTAAAGCCAATTTATCTATGTTAAAATTTCCTAAATTACCAAAGAAGTATACTTACTTTGTTTAATTATTTTCAGATTAATCATGTTACGTCGAATGAAAATGGGAGACGGGACCGGGATTCGAACCCGGGACCTTGAGCTTTACGCGCTCATGCGCCTACTGACTGCGCCATCCCGTTCGCCTCTCGGGCCCGTCTACCATTCTCATTCAACTTGTGAAACCCAAAGACCTCTGAGGTGGTCTCGTAGAGACTAGATTAATATGTTACCTGGCGGTGAGGTTCACCGCAATCTAAGAGATTTCTATGTTTGTGAACCAGAAATGGAAAATGCTACCCAAATAAAGTACTTCCTATGGGAGTCGCCTCAGATGAGGAATCTAGTCTCTACGAGACCACCTCAGAGGTCTTTGGGTTTCACAAGTTGAATGAGAATGATAGACGGACCCGAGAAGCGAACGGGATGGCGCAGTCGGTAAGCGCATGAGCGCGTAGAGCTCAAGGTCCCGGGTTCGAATCCCGGTCCCGTCTACCATTTTCATTCGACGTAACATGATTAATCTGTTACCTGGCGGTGAGGTTCACCGCAATCTAAGAGATTTCTATGTTAATTATTTTCAGTGCAGTGTAATGCGCCAAAAGTCTATTGAAAGTGTAAGAATGTTTAAACTACCTGCAACGGAGAAATAATTTCACAACCACTTTTTTTAAATCTTGATACGGTTTTCTTATTATTCAAACCATATCAGTATTGTGATAAATTATGATTATTCAAACCATAATTTAAGAGCTAATATTCTTCCTGGAATCATTTCCCAATTTTTCCCCTTGGTCGTCTAGTAGGTTTGTACCCCCTTTCTTCAGTCCATTTTTGAGGCACACGTCATGAACTGAGGGGCGCAGAGTTTCCCGCTGCCCCCAAGAAAGGCGCTCGCCAGATGCCTCGCGTTAATGCACTTCGTCGTACGTAAAACACACCTGGGCGCGTCCTCAGGAGTGAACGAACTTCGCGCTCTAGAACTAGAAGGAAGGTTTATTTAATGTAGGACAAAAAATTTGTTGCTTTAAAAAATGGAAATTATATGAAAAAAATACACAACGAGACGAACTATCTCAAGGGTGCCTTAGGGTCATAGCATNACCATGCCGTGTACACGCTTATGATAGTCAATCAGGAGGTCATTACAGATTCCTTACAACTTCTTTGAATAGAGGATTATATTATTCAATTAAAACTAACATTCATGTATTATTTCTTCCTAATTAAGTTTGTTCTTACTTCATTACTACCACTTCAGGCAAATTCAATTTAAACAAACCTACATAGAGTTTCTCACCGCTATTCTAAAGTTATTTGCATTTTCGAACATTTTATTTTTCTCCTTCTGGTCAGTCAGTGCCTTCAATGCGCCCTGTTTAATTATCAATTTCGTGAAAATTTGTTACACGTATTTCCTCCGGGTACCTGGCGTCCCATTCTTTAAAATAAAAATTAATTGCCCGCTCCCTGGTAAGAGAGCTTGAGAACGGCTGGACCAATTTGGCTAATTTTTTAAAATGTTCGTAATAGTCAGGATAAGGTTTTTAGAGAAAGAAAAATTGGAAAAGTTCCCCGGAAAATTGGAAAAGTTCCCCGGAAAATTGGAAAAGTTCCCCGGAAAATTGGAAAATTCGGGAAAAACTGAAAGTGTTTTTTTCTGTGGGTTTTTTGTATGAACTCAAGACGATAACTCACGATTCGAGCTATGGATATGCCCAATTCCTTTTTCGTTTTGTTCATTATGGTCTCGGAAAAGTTTTCAGGAAAAAAGAGAATTACGCATATCCATCGTTGCAAATTTAACGGAAGAAAATAAATCATTTGGTTGACATGAAATTCTGACTTAATTCAATTGTGACTTAAATATCGGAACAAAACCGCATGATTCCAAGTCGATCACATTCCAATCATATCAGCGGTGTACTGTCGAAAGAATTCGTCTTGCACGTTAAATTTCCCATTGGAGGACTTCTGAATGTACTCCTCCTCAAATTGAATATCCATTGCCACAATCGTTAATAGATACAATGATCACTCAGAAAAAAATTTTTTTTCTCATTTTTACTTTGTTTACACATTTAAAATAGCTTTTCACAAATTCACAAAACGATTACAAACAAATTTATTGAAATTTGGACAGTAGAACTTCTGTGGGGTGAGCTAGCTCTAAATAAAAAGGTAAATTAATGTTTTAAATTGAGTTCTTTACGAGAGATACAAATACATAACCACTACTATTATTGCATTGCATCATGTGATATGAATATTTTTTTATTTAGATTTGTATATTTCTTTAAAGAAATACCAGATCTAGCTTCCAAACTTTTTGTTTCCGACATCATCATTCACTTTCGGAGAGATTGTACTGTAACAGTACAACTTGATTCTGCGTCTACTTCTTGGAGTCATCTATACAATAAATCATGCATATTTACGAGTCTGTTGGCTCTGTCGCTTCTCTTTAACCCTCACACTTACGATCTGGTTGTTGGAATTCTTCCTTAATTGGCCATTAATTGACCTCTCTTTCACATTCTAAATTAAAATTTAAAACGATATTTCAATTATATTCGATGGAACACCAATCTTTTATTCAATGATAATATTCTCAATAAATTAAATTCTCAGGGGAAAAAACTTTCTAACCGGATTCCCGTTAGATGTTAGGTTAGGCATACATTTGTATAGAAGGTTTGTGAACTCGAAATATCTTAGAATATTATGTCTAACCCAAGATTATAGAACAAGCAAGAAAAGGTTTGGTTGTACATGTATTTTCGACGCAAAAAATTGCGAGGAAATGGGCAAGACATAATTCATTGCACCTGTAAATGTAGTCGTGGTTTCAGATTTTTTATTGAATACATTTTATAACTATTGAATATATTCACTAACATTGATCAAACAAGAATTTATATTATCTTAATTCTATTACTACCCCAGAGATCGTTGCAACAGTATATGCTCTCTACTGCAAATAATTATTCGTTGAAAAAACTTTATCTACTTTATGAATTTTGCTGAATAATATAATAAATAGTAAAAATGAATTTTTAAAAGTAGATGAATAATTTTGTTTGAATTTTAGTGATGTTTTCAATCCTTATCATTATAAGTATATGTGGGACATATATAAAGTTTGATCCGTGAATACCACAAGTAGAACATTGCGATATAGAGTACCCCCTTCCGTCTGAGATTATTAGAAATTTGGCGTTCCCTCTTTTTGAGTTTTTCAAGATGTGATAACATCACAAATCCAAAAATCAATGCAGTCGTTTTAAAACGTTGGTGCTATTTAGTTTGTAGACGGACGTAGAATCAACACACGAATTAATAATNTTATGATTTTACTAATAATTAAATGTAAACATAAAAAATTCTACAATGGAACGACTAATAAGGAATTAAACTTCTTTTAACAATTACTAATAGCACATTTTACGACTGTTGACCTGGTCATCCAATTCACCCTTTTAGTGCACCTCACTGCACTTCACACTTCCCTTCTCCTCCCTTTCTAACTCGCGCATTTCCCTCTTATCGCTCCACTTCACTACCTCTATCACTATCTTCACGTCTACACTAACGCACCCCGTATTCCAGAGCTTAACTAACCCTGTGAATGGATGCTGAGCTCGAAATCTTTTCCACAACAGATGCAGGCATTAAATTCCTCTCTCTCTCACCGTTATAAAGAGAAATCAAATTTTTCCAACGTTAGTTTTCGGTTTTCTAATTCTAAATTTTAAAATCGTTTCCACCTCTCCGAAAATACCCACGCGTGTTCAAAGCAAATATTTTCCTATTGAATTTTTTAAACAGAATCACACACAAAAATTTTTTTTCAAAAACTTAAATTAAAAATAGATACTATATAGTTTGTAGTTCGACAGTTGAAAACGAAGTTCGTACTACAACTTAATTTCCCCCTCCAGTTAATCATTTTCGCTACTTTTTTTGAGTAAATGATTAATGATTTTGCAATTTCATACGCCATCCCTCTAGTAGCGAGAGTTACAAGACGAAAGTGAAGATGGTTTCTTCTCGCTGTCATCATAGAGAAACCGCGCTGCAGTCTTGAGATAGAACGCCTCACGTAATTGCTCGGAGATAGTGGAACAGCTGCTACTACCGCGCTGGATGCGGGACGGAACTGAGTGGCAGCGTGTTTTGCCCGTGTTGAAATTTCGCGTCACTTTCTTTTCCTTCACCTCGAATGCATTTTACATGAAACGATGTAAACGTTATTGGGTGCACTTGTTACAATTTATCATACTGCACTTTTTCTCATACCCTTTTTTTATTTGAGAAATTACGTTATTCGAAAGTATGGTAATTAATGTATGCTGGAGAAAATGTTTTCACTAAATAGGGAAGTGATTTTAAACTAAAAATATTCGTGCACATCGAAAATTCAACTGCGCAAATTAATTTCGAGAATGATACAGTTGTAGTCTGGATTAGTAATTACTGTAAATCTTGGGTTAAATTTATGTGACCGTAACATACACTACACGATACTTCCAGAATAAAATAATGAAAACTCTCAGTGTATTTCTTAAAATGTGAGTTATACCCATTAATAATAATTTTTTATTTATTTTTAATTTACAGAATTTAAATATTTATATTTAAGGAAGCACGTTAAGTTTTACATGAGTTTTATGAAAAGTGTAAAAACACTGTCGTTGTCTATTTACATAATGAGTATTGAAATTTTTCGTTAAATAATAATTGTTTCGTTAAGTTTTAAGAGATGTAAACTTTTAAGTAAAAGAACCTGGGAGAAGATCACTGACTTAAGTTTACGAATCTAATCAATGCACCAGGGATATATAATTAACACAGTCGCTTAATTATGAATGTGAGGGAGATGGGTCGCAATAAGCAAAAACAAAGACAAAGTGTAGATCTCGTCAGCTTCCCGTCCCCCAAAATGTGCCAAAACCCTGCGAGGGCAAAAAGAAATTTACCCACTAAAAATTATAGGAACTGAGATAGGAAACCTAACCAAGGAGTTCTGCTCTAAGCGAAATACATCTAAGAAAACGTCATAATTTATGTTAAGATTATAAATACTTCAAAAACGATTAATTAACTGACATATCTAAAACTACAAAAAATATTCATATCTATCAAACCATCGAGTCATTTCATTCCGATAAATTGGATATTTTATTTCTTTTTTCCATCGTACATTGAACCATAATTGGCCGTGTTTAAAATAACACTAGCGATCTAAGTCAGTATAGTACTTTAATTATAGTTTTCTTTTTTTACAAATTGCTCTAGTTCAACATTACGAATTATAATAAAAATCATGGTTTAACTTGTACGTATTAATGTTATTGTGTTAACAATATGTTGGGACACTCTTGAATTACAATTAAGTGTTTGTGTAAACGTATGATAATCCCTTGAATCTGTTTCATGATTCGTATCTCACAAAAAGTTAAATAATTTTAAAAAAATTTATTATTTTAAATTTCACGTGACACACAGATTACGTTGACGCAAATATTACTGAAAAAAAAATTACTCTTGAGTAAACCAAGTATCTGAGTCATTCTTTTAAATAATTATTTTCTGCATCAGATGTGTATTTCACCACAAAATATTTCATTCAAATGGCCGCCGAAGAGTAATTTTTAAAAACTACAATCTTGACCTGTTGTTAATTTAACTGTAATTTCTTGCTATTTATTCTGAGTATCTTTCTGTAATGTATCCCGAGTCTGTGATAATTTTTTTTAGTTATTTGAGCAATAATTGTTACAAATTTTCTTGTCTTCCAAATTTTACTTTTGTTTTTGTTAATACATTTTTTTGAATTTGTTAGTATATTTCATGTATAAACAAACGTTGACAAGTACGAAGAAAATATTAATTTTTTAATTGTGACCCAAGGAATTATAGTTAAAATAATTTTTAGTTTAAAACCAAAATAAATATATACATATATAGTCTATTTTTTAATGCAAATTTCAAACATTTTAGTGATCAAATTCTATTTGAGTATGTACTAAGTTACCTTAAGTCGAGGCATTGCGCTAACTCTTAAGATCGTCTGATAAAATTGTTCGACGCAGACCTTGTTACAGTACCTTACTTTCGGCAAGTACTCGAGTCGCTGCTCTACTTCATAATTCTTAATTAGCGTCTCGTCTTAGTTGGATGAATGGATCGCCGTGTGAAGAGAGACCTTTCTCATAATTAAAAGCGCGCCCGCGTTCTCCGTTAGAAAAGAGATTGCATCACGTCGTAGTGCAAAGGGAATTGAGCTGATTCTTGTTCGTGTAATCGCTGTTTCGTGATCGGGTGTTTGAAAAAGAGTTCTTTAAGGCTTAGTATAATATCATTAGGGCTAGAACAACAGTATGACGTGATTATACACAACAAATGTACAAAAAATATTTATAAACAAAAAAGAAGGTAAAATTTGGAAGGGAGGAATTTCAATTTTTGCTTATGTACTTGAAAACAATGTTTATCTCAACCTTGGTGTGATTTTGCTTATACTATTAGATTATACGCTCAGTGGATTGTCCGACTCACGTAACGCAATTGAAGTCTGGCGGACACATTAGTAAGCTTCGTAGTCAACAGTCTTGCGAGTAACGATTCACATCTACTGATTTAGCAGCCAATTTTAATTGCCTTTCTATTCTTTCAATTTACCATTACTACATCTGAACCATTTTATTATTTTACAATTAGAATAAAATTAATGTGGCGTACTTGTGATGAAATATAATATCTATATTTCCTAATGTATACTGCAGCCCACAAAAAATGACTCCAATTTGATGTCCCAATGTCAAACCTTTGCCCACCATGCAAAAAGGAATCTACCATGTAAAAGTGCAATTAAGACCACACATGTTTAAGGGGTTGAAAATAATTTAAACTTATAATTCACGCGATCACAATTTCTGTGGTATTATTCCACTGAACCAATTATGATTAAAAAGTTGGTCTTCTTTTGATAAGTGTTACCTCCATAAGACGCAAAGTGTTTAACCATCAACAATTTTTTAAATTATTTCATTTAAATGACCGGTGAAGTACGTTTTACTAGTTGAAATCAAAATAAGGACATTTTCAATTCCTTAAAGTATCGTAATATTTGTTGCTATGCCGAATACTTGTCCGTATTCACGGGGAGTAAATATAATGAGTCCTGATATCAATTAGTTGTTCGTACTCCCTTGGCAGTGACATCCACAGTGAATGGCAATGACTTTGAACCACCCTCCTGCGATTATTTGAATTCCACGAGTGATCGTTGGCTGGAAGCTATGTTTGATCTTGACCTGTGCTGGAGGCAGTCGACAGCGGTGGCGCGGCGAGCAGCTGGTGTAGCGGCAGCGGCGGCGGTGGCGGTGAGACTGCGGCCTCGTTCCCGCCAATTGGAATCCCGTTTTCTCACAGCACTCATTTTCTTGGTTGCGTCTTGTGGTTTCTCCGTCTGATTCCAACACGCGAAAAAACAAAACAAAGTAGTTGAATGCGGTTTATGAGTTTCTTCATTTCATTCGTCTGGATCAATGTGTTCGTAAATAGTTTGACAGTTCTCTCTAACCTATTTCTAAAAGGTATCATTTGTAAATATAAATAAATTATAAGCTATATTGTCAAAAAAGCAGTTGAAAACCGCGTATGATCATGTGACGGATAATAAACTAAGTTATAGTCCGGAAGAAAGCAAGGGACCATCCCATCAATTCCGATCTAGGGCCCAAGGGCTGCTGTGGCGGATTTAATATTTATAAAAGAAATTATTTAATACGTATTTTATTATTCCAAAATGAATCGTAGATATAATGTGCAGTAAAAGATTATGATTAATAATAATAATCCGTATTTGTAAATATCCTTATGATATCCTTACACAACAAATTTGTAAATATCTTTTTTTTTTTCTCTAGCCATTCTTAACTAGTTCCCACAAATGAAGTACACTTATAAGAATATCGTCACGATGTCGGTGCCTCGATGGCCTCATTCCATCGGTCCCGACGGGCCTTTGTTAGTCTTCCCCTCATCCGTTGCGAAAGCATCAAAGGGATCCCTGTATTTGTAGCATGTGCGAAGGACACGACGACGCTCTTTAATGAGTTCCTACGTATCCTCGCTCACGTCAGGTGGGCGGATCGGTGTGCGCACAACAGTGGTTGCCGCTTCGCTAGATTTTACAATAATGTCACTGAGATCTGCAACGGCTCGATCGCGAGTGCAGGGGTCCAGTGACTGTAATGTTTCAGCTTTAAGCTCGATGGTTATTCGTTGTTTCACTAAGTTTGCTGAATTGGTCCCAGTCCACCTCGCGGGTGACATGGGGGACCTTACGTGGGGGTAGGTTCCAATACAGAATGCCGAGCACTGGTGCGTGATCTGACTCAAGAACGTGAACGGCGCATGGCAAGGTAACAAGTGACCGAATACAACGTCTCCTCCAGTAAGGGCAAAGTCAATAATGCTACGGTCACAGCTCCCTGGTCTCTTCGGCCTGCGAGTGGGGGGCGTGAAGTGGCCATTGACTCTGCGGGGTTTCCGAGACTCTAAATAACCGTCGCCCGTTCCTGTTACTCATTCTGTTGTGTGTTTGGCGTTCCAGAGTAATAAGACTCGGTTATGGATTTTCAACGTCTCCATATCTATGCAGTCCCACTGCTTAGGACCGTAACATGATATCATCACTCCCACATGAGTCCCTACATCCTAGAGAGTCGCGAATTCAACAGCATTCTGAGCGATGTCAGTCCTCACCGCGATGGCAGCACCGCCGCCTGAGGCGGTGGGGCGGTCGTGCCGATATACAGCGTAGCCAGGAAGGCTGAACTGCATACCCCCCCTTCAAGTTGGTTTCTTCAAGTGCCACCACGTCGACTTTATAGTCTTGCAGACAGTGGATCAAAGCATTTACCATATCAGTGTCACGTATTGATCTCCAAGTATTCCATGTTACTACTGTGAGAGCAGAATCTCGACAAGTGAATCTAGGGATCGCCATTTCTGCTTATTTGCGAACGGAAGTTGGAGACTTCCTCCTTCAAAGATGTAATCATATTGATTAAATCATTGAGTATGCAAGTTTGCATGGGGGGGGGAGGCTATGGAGGGCTGGCTTTGGGGTTGGGAGTCAGAGGCCGTAGCCGTCACTCCGAGCGGCGCTGACGCGAGGGCTCCGAGCCCAGTGAGCTTGGCTCACGCAAACGCCTCTGTGGACGTTCTGGGCACCCCGCACAGTTGGCCGGTTGATCCCCTCCTCAGTTGCAGCATTGTGCCTGTGAGATCTGGACACTCGGCTGAAAGGTGACTTGCTTGGCCCTTGGGGCAGCGGACGCTCCTAGCTTCGTAGCCACAGATGTACGCCGACTATGTCGGCCTTGGTACCACTGTTGACGATTGCTGCAGTGGAGTGTAAACACTTTCCGCTCTCTCTCTCGAAAGAGTATAGCGCCACTGCGCACCCTTCTGCATTGGGTACTGTCAGAAAAAACACGTGGGCAGGGAGGGGCAAACAAACGAAGTTGCACCGAGAGCTGTTCGACGGTGTAACACCTGGTGACCGAAATCCATAACCAAGTGGGCTTTTAAGGTTGCAAAGCCACAGCAAAATCTCGCCTGTTCTATGTAAATAATAATAAAAAATCTAAGTGCCGGTGGGAGGCTTCCGCCGGTTAAAAAAAGAAAAAAGATGTCGGTGCAAGGCCTATCTCACTGATAATGTTTTTTTGAGCATCTATTGTAATTTATTGTTGTTAAACTACGAACACCTACACCACATTCTCAGTTTGCCTGATAGAGCGCTTTAGATAACTCGTTGTCCTGTGTTAAATTCTTAACGTCACTTTATCATCTCCTGGTGACATTTTTTGTACAACAGTTTCTTACAAACTGTTAGAGATTCTTACAATAGTTTTCGTTTACAAGCAGATACAAAAACATGCTCCTTATGATTCCATCTTTCATAAAGAAAATTCGTGGGTTTTCATAACAGTCAGGTTGTTCATACAACCTTAAAAGACCTGTTCTTAGCAATTGGGTTGAAAGACCTCGTTTACTCTCTGGAATCTGGGTCCACTACAGCTCGCCGGCTTCGAGTCTTTTTTGCTTTTCGTGGAATACAATTTGCGTGGCATTAGTCACCCAGTAACCTAAAATGTGACTTAATTCAATGCTACTCTTTTTGTAATTGTTTTATTTCCAAGTTGTGACCAAAAACGTGGTAATGTATTGCAAAATCTGTCACATATTCGTACATGATAGATGGAAGTTAAATATTTGTATCCCTTATCTGTAAACTGTGACTTGAGAAACAAGTTATTTACTCAATAATCTTTGTAATTTGTTTATACGACAGAATGTATGGCTTATAACAAAAAAATCTGTTTTCCTAGAAATGGGGATTGAAAACAAAGGATCATCTTTGTCTGAAGCACGTCTGTGGTCTGATGTTCAGATTTCTGTAACATCTGATGTATGTAGGATGTCAAATATATCTCTCATCCCTATATTTTCGATAACTCGAAATATATTTTTAAAAGAATCAGTTTTTTTAAGTTGACCAAAATTTAATAATGTACTTATTTGTTTTAATTATTAAAGCTCCTATGCATTTGTCATTAATCTTTGAGCAAATTTTCAGGGCCCTGTACGAGAATCGTATATGTGTCATAGACTTTCCGGGACACACAATACATACGTTTTGCATTGATACGTATCTTATATTGTCATTAAATTTATTGTGGAATGTATTCGTTTCAAATGAGAAGAGTGTTATCCTCGACTCCTCTCTAGCTCCAGAAAGACATGAAGTTCAAGGTGACAGAAAACATACTTGTCACCACTGGTCTGTTTTAAATGCCTTCTAAAGGATTGTTCGTGCAGAACAAGTCCGTTAGAATGACTCGGAGAAGGTATTACGAGGACACAGAATGAAAGTTGGACTCAATCTGTCACTGAAATCAAATGAATTATGTAGATAATCATACTAAGTAGATGAATGAAAGTAAATATATTTTGTACCGTATCGAGTGTATTCTATATCATAAGAGGTCTGAAAAAACAGGGTACATTTTGAAAACACAGCTTACTTCCCAGGCGACCTGTTGCGTAGTGCTTAGCGTACTCTCCTTCTACCTCTGATGACGCTGGCTCAAAACCTGTCTGATCAAAGTAGGATTCGCGGTGAAGGACGAAACCTGGGGTTGGCGGCAGGTTTTCTCGAGGTACTCCCGTTTCCCCTGCTTATCATTCCACCACAACATTCATTCATCATCATTCACCTCGAGAAAGTGCGTCAGGTAGGGCATTCGGCACCCTTGCAATTCCCCTGCCAAATCAGAACAGGCATCAATTTATTCTCCATTTCCGACCCCTACTAGACAAGGGAAAAGGAGGTAAGGAAACACACAGACAATTAACATTTACAGTAATCGCACATTCGAGAATTGTATTAAAATAAAATTTAAATGACTAATATATGGAACGAAGGAACAAATATAGGTAAAATTTTAAAAGAATTAATTTATATTATGACATCTCTTTATTACCGATCTTAAGTGAGTCTGAAGTTGAATACCCATTATGTATCGAAATATTTTATTAATGTGCTTTGTTCTGGCTTCACTTCAGAACAGATTCAGCAATTCTTTAGAAATTAAATACCACTCTGTGATCTTTTGCTCTGGTCGTTACGTTTTTCATTGGTATGCTTGCATTACTTCCCTCTGTGTATGAGTCAAAATGAAGCTGAGTTGAATTCTTGTTTTATTCTCTTTGCAGACACACATTTCTGTGAGTTTGAAGTATTTTATTTCTGTTGATCTATCAAAGGATTTTTAATACTACGGTGGCATTTCATGTTTCAGATCCCCGCACCAATGACTGGCCTCTGATTGGTTCACCAGTGCCAGGACTTACAATCATAGTCACCTATCATTACTTCGTCCGATCATGGGGTCCTCGCTTCATGAAGGATCGTAAACCTTTCGACCTGAGCACCATTCTCCTTTTCTACAATTTCTTTCAAGTATGCGTCAGTACTTGGATCTTTTGGGAGGTAAGTTGTTCACAATTCACGTATAAATAAGTTTAATTTGTGATTCAGATAACATTTTTTTACTCTAATTTAACATGAACATAAACTAGGAAAAGTGAGTGTACCATAATAAGCAGTGATTTTTTTAAACCTTCACTGTTGCTAAAATATATTTTAAATCTGTTACAGATAATTTTTTTCCGAATTTTACGAACATTTGATATCAATAATTTATAAGTATTCACAATGTTATTTTTGTTTATATTATAACGTAAAAATTTATGATGTATAGAAAAAAAGTGGAGCATCATTTACTAGAGGGAATTAGATTTGAGTAATTACTGTAAATAAATTCGTATCAGTCACTACAATTATATTATGAAAGGATATTAAGTGATTGAAAAAAAAAGTTCAACTTATGTTGGTGAGCTAGAAAGTGAAACAAGCTGACGCCTATTACAACGAGAAATTGTGCAAAATTTACAATTGTTAATAATAATTGGCTGTAACAATCATTAGATAATAATTTATTTCAAATACTATTTCATATCATGACATAATTAATGTTTTGAGAAAGTTCAAACAAATTAGTTAATACAACAAAATATTTATTAATGAAACTCTTTATTCAGAATTTATTGGTGCGAGTGAAAATAAAATCTGAAAATAAAATCTGAAAATCGCAAAAATGTCGTGAAAAGTTTAAATTGGACGCCAACTAGTCATTACATGTAATATATTTGTTATTGATAATCTAGATTTTGAGTGATTTCAGTGTTTCATTAGGAATATTTTCGCAATAGCATTTAGAACAGTACGTATTGTTAAATAACTATACTATTATAATTCTTTCAAAATAAAATTTCCAAATTAATTTTTTGCTTTTCAGGGGAGACATCATAATTTTGCTTAGGAACGAAGAAATGTTTAACCCCCTTCTGCCTTTGATCGGAATTGATGGGATCGTCCACTTCTTGCTTACATATAGTAAATTAGTTTTTTGCCTTCTACGTTCGTGACTGTTTTTTCACTACGAAATATTCATCAATCAATCAAGCAATTTATTTCTCATAAAACTGTTACAATATGTGGTACAAATATACTAGTTATAGCAAGGAAAAAGGTAATTAACTTCCTTATGAGAAATATAGGTCCCCCTAAAGACAGAACCTGAGTCGGGGTAACCGTTCTAAATACTAAAATATTAAACTACTTAGTCCTACAATATTCGACAAAAAACATTATTGAATATATCTTATAATCTGATAGTCTGATCTCATAATCTGACAGATAATAAACATTTTTAAGAGTAATGATGCATAGGTCAAGTTACAGAATATGAGTCTTGGAGATTTGTTGGAGAATTCTCAATATATTCTAAATATCAGGTTGTTTCAATAATAAACTTCTTAATTCTTTAGAAGAAATGCTTAAGCTACTGGAATTTTTAATATTATTCTGCAGAGGTTTAAAAGTTTTAGGGGCAGAAATAAAAAAAGATTTCATGCTATGGGTTTCTGTGGACCTCGGTATCAATGCAGTTCTAGGATTTTCTATGATTATTTCCTTTTACTTATAAATTTGTTGTTTATATTGTATATCAAGTAGCCAACTATTTTGATTCTTATTTTTGGGGATTTGGTCGATGATTTTTCTTTGTGGAGTAGAAATAACAAATTCGTCTCTGCCTTAGTATCCTTGATCGGAATTGATTGGATGGTCCCTTACTTGCTTTCTGAGAGCAAATTACTTCATTGGCTTCCTCGAGGCCTTACACTATCAGTAATTAACTTTTTTTTACAAATAATTAATATTATTTTTAAAACTTTAGCAATATTTGAGCGAAGCAATTTTAATACTAACTCCAGATCGTGTGTCACGTAACGATCTTGATTCTTCATTGTTTATTCATTTCCGCGAATTCTGTTATTCTTCCACTTGGTTACTCGTGAGTGAAGGTAATGACCATTAGGAGGAAGTGTGTCGCACGCGTAAGACCTGACATTTTACTCTGTCACTTTCGCCAAGCGCTCCACGAGGAACGAGGTTTTCTTTGCGGGCGCTTCGCTTAAATCGAGAAAATTCAGGCGGAGAATGAATTATCGATACGAATCATTTCATTTGAAACATAAATTACTTATTCGTTAGAAACATCGCTATCCGTTTACAAAACTCACGATTTGCTCACGCCCACGAATTATCGTATCATCAATTAACATCAGTTGGTTCATTTTTCTTACTCTTAAGATTCACTTAGCGATTTATTTTTGAATCTTGTTGTTATTATTTAGTAGTTGAATTTTGTTTTCTCAGCAAACGGTGATTGATAAAATGGCACGGGTCAAATGGCCAAGTGACCATTTCTCTTTCAATTTTCTAGTAATAAAAACTTTCTAACTATTCGGGGTGTTGCAATAATGATGACTTTCTGCAGAGATATGTAAATGTGAAAGGTAAATTTAATCTTTTTAAACTGGAATGTATAGTTTTTGGAATTACTCCTGTTGCACAGATTACTATTAAGACTAAATGGACTTGTTTCATCTCCCAAATACTATGAACTTCCTGAGAGAGAAGAGTGTATTTTGAAATTTTCTCAGCTATTGTCTTCTGTAGGTTATTTTTGTTTATTATTATTACCATTATTTTAATATTATTATTATTTGAGGCCAAGCTGCATCATTTTTAGCTAGACAGGATTTCTAAATCTTATAGTACATGTAAAATTACGCTTCTAGCTGCCCGGGATGAGTTTCAGATAATTAAATGACTCAGGAATGATTCAATTTAAAAAACCTTCGTGTAATTGGAATTTAAGTTAACTGCTTCGTGCAGAAATTTATTTTGTATATCAGGAAGTAATTTTTTGTTTACATTTCAGTTAGTCTGTGACTATCCTGTCTGCTTCGTATTGGGAAGTACAGTACTAATTTGGTTACAAACTGTGTCCTAATTTTCATATTCATAATGACTTCATGAATATTTTTTGTGACTGATTTGTATTCGTCCTTCATTTGCGTGACTTGAATTCTTAATCATTTGAAAATCAGGAAGGAAAGTTGTTGTTAATTGGTGAAGCATACACAAATTTATTGTACGGGATTTAAATAATTTATTATTCTGTGTTTTATCTTAAACCTCATCACGATATTTACTCGTGCATTTGTTTGCGCTCTCGTGTTTCCTTCTAAGTTTTTTAATCTTATCGTGAAAAGTTTCTAATATATATTCCCACTTTCACTCGATCTTAGAATAACAAATAATATTTTACGCTGAGGAATCTTGGTGGCGGGAGTCAGCGTGGCTCAGTGGGTAGAGCGCTGAACTGCTGGCTGGATGGCTGGGATTCAAACCCTGATGAGGTGGGGATTTTCATCACACCTCAACATCTAGACTGACTCCCAGGCCTACTTAACCTGCTGTAAAATGAGTACCAGGACCTATCCTGGGGCCAAACCGGTCGGAGCGAGATGCAGACCACATCTCCTCCTCCTAATGCCGAGGTCAAATAATTGCGGAACTCTACTCTCCACGAACCCCTTGGGCACCTTCGGGTCCTGTTGTGGGATAGTTTGACTTTGAATCTTGGTGGCAAAATGTGCTTCCTCGTTTATACTTTTGAACGAAACAGGTGCAATCTGGGAGGAGAAATATTCGTGGTTATCAATCACGTGATTACAGCGTCCATGTTGATGCTAGCTCCCATAGTAATTCGACATTTCGTTCACCTAAAGGAACGAATCGTTCTTCCTTCATTCCCTCATTGTTATCTAATTAAGAGCATCAATATTGCCGCTGCTGTCTGAACCTTAAGTATACTCAAGTTATGGAGACTTTGGTCACCAAAAATAACAAAGATGGCTGACTCAAGTGGTGTTTCAGGGCAGTCACCACCAATATTTTAGAACAAAAACCTCCACTTTTTAAGACTTGGATTGTCGTTTGATATTAAAGTCGTCTTTTGGTAGCACTTACACACACCTTACGGGTGTACACACGCCGAGGAAACAACAAAGAGACTACAGAATAATGAATTTCGTTGAAACTAAATTAAAAAATTAAAATTTCTTCGATAATTTAAGCAATGTATTTTATAAATAGGAATGTTAATTTTGTGTTACACTACAAAGGATAAAAGAAGAGTATTTTAAGGACAGGCTGTCCTAAAGGTATTTTGTCGAGTTTGTTGGTAGTGAGTACAACGTATAAGACAGAAATATCACTAAGCCGAGTAATATACGATATAGGGAGAATCAATAGTGTAGGTTGGCAGTTCTCCCAATTTTGGTAACTTTTCAGATGGCAGCTAGACTATATCTATGACCTTGGGTACAACAGATATGATTTATAGTAAATAGTAAATGTGTATACTATTTGTAGTTATCATCATCAAGTAAATAAAAGAGAAATTTGAATTTTCGAAAGGGGTAAAAGCACCCCGATACAAATGAACAATACATATGATTGGAGGAAACACTGCAGATAGTTTCTAATGTACTTTAGTACCGAAATATTTGCTAGATATTTTTTAAATGATGAAAATAGTATGAAATTGCATAGTGTAGAATCTCAGCGGATTTTTTTTCCAACTGCCTTTCTTCATTTCCCTTGTTGCCAATGAACACGCATTGTGAAGTATTGTTGACCAGCCATTTTCTATGTTCAGGATCTTTGTTTTGACATGGTCTTTGTCATGCGTGGTTTGATCCACTACTGTTTTGACAAATGAATATGACATTTTCAATAAATATCATACAGCATTCAATAACCAAACAAATTCAAAACCTAGTGATCGTGGGAATTCAGTTCATAATTTAAGGGAATAAATTAAAAGTTATATATCCTTTATTTTAGTATATTATGTAATTTACCAAACGAACACTCTGAAACGTCTTCCTTCTCGTTTGAAGAGTTACGATCTATTACATAATAATTACGAGTGTCTGTGTCATTACTCATCTCATCACCGTAGGAAACCGTAGGAAATTTCCATACTCCACGCGTTAGTGGCGCCTACGACAAAAGACATGATTCCTTCGACTCTACATGCAACTTTTGCCCCCAAGGAGAGCCTTTAATTCAAGAGAGAATCGTCATCGGCCGTGTCCACAACTTACGAACACGTAATTTCTCATAATAGCTATATTTACTACCCACAAATTCTTATAGCCCCTTAGGCGCCAGCTGTCATTACTGGAAAGAGGGAGGTTTTTGGGAGAATTGCGGAAAATAGAAATCGTCAGTTTAAGAAAGAAAACCAAATTACTAAAGGATAAACAGGTTTGTGAGTTATTTAAACAGTATGTGCAGGAGATTGGAGTGTTATGTGACATCTTTATGACAAGTGGGTGATGTGACTGATAGTTGGTTGCGACCCCAGTGAGAGAAGTATGGCAGGAAAGAGGAAAACAGAGAGATGGATAACTACGTGTGTCCCGGAACGACTTCGTTGAAGTCGGGGTTAAATTAGGGGAGATAGAATAATTGATTCTTGTAAGATAATGTATTAAATAAAGTAAGATTTAACTAAATTGAAATCGTCATTCGAAGCACACTTTCTTGTTGGCGCAGACAAGGAGGGAGACTCGACACAATCACGTGACCCAAGTACCACTGATTCAAACATACCTATCCATGTGATAACTTTCGGTCAGATGAAAATGGCAACGAGCCGGGAATCGAACCCGGGACTCCTGCTTTGATCGCAGGGGTGTTAACCACTACACCACCCGTTCACCTTCGTCATGTGTATACCATTTCCACCCAGACCTAAATCCCGGAAGATCGGAGACACATCACCAGACAGGAGATAAGTGAACAAGGCGGCACACAATGCTGTGTGCACTTTATTACCGGTTTCACACGTACCTACGTGTTAAGTTTCGCACTAATCTCATGTAAACCCAGATATTCTACTTAGAGGGAACAACAAGAAAAGTAAAATAATTGCAATGAGAAACTGCTCGTAGTATTTTCAGGAAATATGACAAATTGCTCGTTATATTTCCACCCCTGACAGTCCTCTTTTAATTAAGGTCTCTATGGCCGGGAGGGACGTCTCGTTCAAAGGGAATAACGTGAACGGAACGAGTGGCACTGGGAAGCGAGCGTTACGCATGCGCGGTAGAGAAAGTGAACCGCGCTCTCCTCTGCATGTTTTGAACCGTCTGTCCTCCCCTTCTGCGAGACATTACACTATCGTCCATCGAGACGGACTCCATCTTCGAGTCGAAGAAAGTTTCGTCGAGAAAGAGAACGCGACGCCGTCGCAACGGACGTCGGCACTTACACAAAAAGGATATGAATGGCGTTTTTTTGGAGATCGCACTGTCCCTCAGAGATGGGGAGGTTCTTGAAGAGAGTGGAAGACTAATCGATTGAAGAGCATTGCAGGTGGTCACTTGACGCTCAAGAGGAACTTTCACTGAGCACGATAATCGCGGGTTGTGACGGAGGGGAGTGAGATATGTTCATCGTAAAAGTAGGAACCATGAGAGATACACACGTAAGGAGGATAGTGTTGTGGCTTTGGAGTGCGCATAAAACACTTCAACACGTGTATGTTGGGTTAACTGGGAACTTACGGTACCGAACTGTCATTTGTCTGGAGTAGGTGAGGGAAACCTCAGCTGAAAACCTCACCTAGTTCGGCCGAGAAGGGTTTGAACCCACGCTCTCCCGCTCAACGGAATCATGGAGACGAAGACGCTACCACCTGAACATTGCTCTTACACTATTAGGAAGTTTATCGTGAAATTATTTTTAAAAGTCTATTTATCCGTTTCCTAGATACTATTATTGAACTATAAACATATTTCTTGGCAAATAATTTTTTGTAGAGTTACTCAAGTTAACTTCTCGTAACCCTACCATCTAATGTACAAATATATTATACCATGATTTTACTGGGCTTACGCTACCCTCTACTCCCATATCACTATATATATATATATATATATATATATATATATATATATATATATATATATATATATATATATATATATATATANTAATGTTTTTAAGTTTGCGAACTCGACACGAATCCACTTCACGACATGTTTATATTTCGTTAAGTTATGCTCTAAATTTTTCTAAATATTAAACGTGTAATGGTCTTAAGTTATATTTTGGAAGTAAACTCGTTTCTCTTAAATGTACGTAAAATATATATAGATTGATCCCGAATTCGTGGTACAAACTTTTAAGAGTTAGTACAGGACGCTGTATCAATCGTGTATTGTATAGGAATGTATGGGCGCAAGGGACGCGTTGAGGCGCAAACACAAGAAATAAGAGATGAAAAGAAAAGACAAATTCAGTGTTTATTGACTAGTGCAGTGTTTAGAATAACTGTTAAAAATTGCGTCCACAAACATATGCATACAGTGTCTGTGGAGCGATTGGCTTTGTACACATTCAAAGATCTCAAGTATTTCACGCACACATACAGCATCTAGGGATATTCGAGCAACGAGATCCTCATCGGAGTCAATTGGAGTCGCATAAACCAGACGTCTGATTGTGTCACTTGTGCCCATACATTCCTACACAATAAATTATTGTTACAGTGTTCTGTACCAACCCTTAAAAGTCAGTACAATGAATTTGGTATCACCCTGTNCGAATTCGAGATCACTGTGTATATTAGTAGCCTGTGGGAAGATTTCGTACTTAACCATGTTCAGTGAGAACAAAGGATTTTGTAGCAGGATTTTGTAGCTAAATAAGGGAAAGAAAGTTGTCATTAGCGGGAAATATCGATTAGTTTCTTATTGTTGGAGATTATTGATTTTTTTTTTAATGTTCAAATTACGAATGACGTAATGCAAGTCATATATGAAGGAAAATGTACTTTTGACACGGTATTTTACATGACAATTATTTACATAACTATTTCGATCGCAATGTAAGAGTAGAAAATACATTAAGCAATCAAATATTTAATACAACTATCGTAAATGCTAGTTGCAAAGTCAACAGCCAGGTGAAAATTGCGACAGACCGAGACTCGAACCCGGGACCTTCTGGCCGCAGGTGTGCTATCCACTGCATCACCCGCCTTGACTCCCAAGTCCGTACGCAACTTCCACCTGCCTGATCCGGTGATCATCACCCTTAAGGGAATAACGATTGGGTTACTTATCGCAATCCCTGAAGGGGGATGTGACCCAGGTTCACTGGATCAGGCCAGGTGAAAGTTGCGTACGGACTTGGGAGTCAAGGCGGGTGGTGCAGTGGATAGCACACCTGCGGCCTAAGCAGGAAGTCCCGGGTTCGAGTGCCGGTCCGTCGCAATTTTCACCTGAAGGCTGTTGACGTTGCAAATACTCCTCTACGATTAGGTACTCGGAAATTGTGAGTTAAAATTATAAATGGTAGTTATTCACCTCGCAACACTCAATGTGTTATTTTATAACTTCACAAAGTATATAACTAGAGATACATTAATTTCATGCAATTGTGACAAACAAGCTAGGAAAAAGCGTTTAATGTAATAGAAAGCCAACATATATTAGATAGAACATGATTTTATGAATTGTAATGAAGTACTTTTTCCAGTTAGCTCATGAAAACGGTAATCTCTACGCCATTACAAACAATCCCAATTGTTTCAGGGCATGACTGGAGCCTGGCTGACGAAATACAGCTGGCGATGTGAACCTGTGGACTTCTCCACAACCCCTTTCGCATTAAGGGTAAGTCCATGTGGTCAGTGAGGGTCGTCACGACGTACTCATTACTCTTCCTCCCCTCACCTTCATGACCTTCAATGTTTCTTTTGCTTCAAGGTTGCGCGAGGTGTTTACATCTACTTCCTTGCCAAACTGACGGAGTTACTAGACACGGTAAGTTCCTTATATATATACTCACTGACTAAACACGAAATCTCATAAACTACAAAGCTTACAAGTTTGAAAGTTGGCAGAAATATTCCTTACAGGGAGTAGACGTCCGCCAAGAAAGGATTTTATGAAACTCCACCCCTAAGAGGGTGAAGTGGGGGTTGGAATATTTTATGTATGTATCCCACCATAACTCTGAGAGTGCCTGGAGCAATTTCAACCAAAATTGATACGCAGATGTCTAAATCTATGACAAAAAGCTCTATAGGGGTACGGCATCCCTTGCACCTTTAGGGTGAGGGTGATGTGTAAAAATAATTTTAAAAATCCGATATTACATTCGGAACCATAGTTTCTGGTGGCGTTGGGATGGATAAGGACGTCCTAGATGCTTTCCAATGTAGCAGTCACTCAACAATATATCCCTAGCATCGCTAGAGTAGAGGTGGGAATGAAGGACAGGTAAACATAATATAAAAACGACCGATATTGGTGTTGAATAAATCGCTTTTGGGACCGCTGAAGCGAAGTGACACTCTCATTGCCAAATACCCACAATACACCCACATTCACCCCCTATAAGTAATGAACATTTTTTTGTGTTGCGAATGAAAAAATGTAAAAATAACGTAAAAAGACCGATATTCGGGTAGAGTAGTTGGTTGTTGTGTATTCTGAAATGAATACTAATATTTCCAATAATCATTATCAGGCCACATAAAGTACATGACGCCCCTAGAGCAAGGGGTTGAGAACAGCGTGACACAAAATATTATCAATGCTTTCCGCTAAGAATGAATTTTGCAAAAATTCATCGCCAAGAGGGAAATTACTGTTTTGCAAAACCATTTTTTAAAATTACATCAGTGAGAAAAAGGTATTGAGAATACTATCAAACCTCTACCATTAATGGATAACATTACCAGTGGGTACAAATGAGGATATGATAAAAAATATAATTGGGGAGGTTTCTTCAGCTATAAGTCTCAAAGAATTTGAGCCAACGGTTCGCCAACTGACCAACAATTATTTTGCAAGGAATCCACTGTCATAAGTTATTAAAAATGTTTATCTATAATAGTATATACGTAGTCAATTTTTAGTCCTGAAGAAACCAAATATATCAGATCAAAAAGATGACAATTCCTACTTGTTCAAATCATTTTATGACCTATTACTGAAAAACCTTAACCAAGGTATTTTGAAATTTTAACAATATAATCTTAGTATGATAGTTTTGCTAAGGTATTTTGAAATTTCAACAGATATTAAAATATTTTAAAACATTAAATACACTGATAAATTATAATATAAGAAATAAGTGTTGATACTTTTTTTTCTAGGAAGTGGGAAATTTTATTTAAAAAATTGAAATTCTTCGTAAAAAGTAAAAGTTTCTATGGTAGAAGACGTGATTAAGAATATTCTCAATTTGTCAAACACCCCTGACGTTACACGGGACGGACCCAATCATGACACGGATGACAAGGACGTTTCCATAAAACATGTCTAGACAATAATGTGTATTTCGAACCTTCTTTCAGTCAAGAAGAGCAAACATAGCAAATTCATAATGATTGCCAAAATTTAAAAACATTACCTATTCTCCTGCAGGTGTTCTTCGTCTTGCGCAAGAAAGAAAAGCAAGTGTCATTCCTGCACCTGTATCACCACACGGTGATGCCAATGATCTCGTGGGGCGCCACCAAGTACTTCCCAGGAGGTCACGGGACATTCATCGGAGTCATCAATTCATTTGTGCATATCATTATGTACACGTATTATCTCCTGGCAGCGATGGGACCGCGCTGGCAGAAGTACCTCTGGTGGAAGAAGTACATCACTACCATGCAGATGGTAATATTTTGCAAATTTGTTTTACGTATGCGGACACGTCAATACAAATCAGAGGGGTTTTGCACAACGTTGATGATTGTAACCGCGTAACGCACATCTAACGATCTAGTGTAGTCAATACGTTTTGCATAGCGTACCTCCCACTCAAATTATACTAATAAATGTAAACCCTAACGAACTACTTTCATGCAAGAGTACACCAGCACGTGCTCATATGGCACACACAACCAACAAATATCTCGTATACCCTCTTAGATATCAACATAACCTCAAATCCACTCCAGTATCCGCCATGACCTCTCTCACTAGCGTACCACTAACGTCATACGCAAGCACAGTTGTTGTAACGTACTACGCCAGGAGAGTTAGTGTACCACTAACTTCTGAGCATGCGCAGAAGCAACTTGCATGTGGGTAGCGTATACTACAGCTCACAGGTACGCTATACAAAAACTCCCTATTAACTATAGTAATATCTACGTAGAGAATGTCTCAAGACACCCTTTGTGCTTAGAACCTTAGTACTGGGATTTCCCAAGCACCGCAATAATGTGTCATTGTTATAGATCCAATGCTGTTTAAAAAGGTCGAACTTAGTGATTTTTTACGTGATATGATGTACTAGGTATAAATGAAATTGTAAATTTACCCACATTTGAGTTGGGGGCTATATGATGAGATTATGTTTGTAGTAGTTTGAGTGTATTACCCACAAAAAAAAATTGCGACACAGATTGAAGTAGTAGCTGTCTAGTTATATTCACTGATAGAAAGTACTAGTACAAGCGTACTGACCCCTGTTCAATGTAATAGTAATTTCTTAAAATGTTCTAATTAGTAATAACGTTATCCAGTAGTGTAAATATTCTAAAAAGATTAAGGATACAAATAACACATTTCTCATTGTTCCTCAGACGTTTCCTACTTACTTACTGCAGTCGAGTGCAGGTTTTGTTTCATTTGTATGAGGAAATCAGTATGTCTTGATATGATTTGTTCATGAACTGGTCCTATTTTGAAGTACATCACGGTCTATATATACGGTTCGCCCACACGGAATAGAGAGAAGTGTTCTGGGTACTTTTAGGAAATAGTCATTAACTTGCAAAACTGTATTTCTGAACACTGTTTTCTTTTTTACTTCCGGTCACTTAATGAGTGTTCTCAGGAATTAAAAACTGTGATGAAAAAATTCTCATCGGTATAGAAATATAGTGAAGGGCTACTTTAGAATTTTAATGAGTCAGGTAATTTAACTTACTTTGAAAACGTCACGTTAAAAAAAACTATATTATTTTAAACCCACTGCAAAAGTCAATATTTCCTTCGGGTCAATTTTTTAAATTAACTTTCTCACAAAACCGTTTTGAATGTCCAAATCATTTTAAAAATTATTAATTATGTTTTGGAAAATATCAGTTTTAAATTTCGTAATAAAACCCCGATCAAAACGAAATAATCGTCAGCTCGATCTCTAACTTCTTTATCTTAGTTACATTACATACTTGAAACAACGGATGGGCATGTTTTGTATAATGATAAAAACCTTAAGAGAAAAGTATTCCTGAAATCTCGAACTCAATTTTACTCATAATACAATGAACGCCGTTTCTTTTCTTTCTTACGTGTCCATTTCTACGTACGATCGCGAATCCAACATGTGGTCAAATGAATACCTGTTCTCGTTTCCTATCTCACTTTCTCTAACTAGAGGACTTCCCGTTCAGTTTCTTTCAAGTTATTATAAACAAAACCCACACATTTATATGAGTGTATCAGCGAATTCTCTTTGAGTAGAACGGTCAATGTACTCAACGACGACACACAGATGAGGGATGCATACCGATCTTTCAGTTAGTTCAGCAAAACGCCGCTCGAGCGCTGCTGTTTGGGGAACACCTCTAGTAGTTTCTCTCTCCGCCGCTAGGCGTCGCACACGTCGAGAAGTAAAATGATTAATGGACTGACCTACGAAGACAGTTGTTATCTTGTAAGAGAAGGGATCTGTGGTCTCTGGCGGCATTTACGTGACGTAAAACTTTCTCTTTCAAGTACGTCTTAATTCAATTATCATCACTGACTGAGGTTGTTGTCACATACTGTAATGAATAGATACATGTGACATTGCCATGTCATGTGATTTTTCTCAAAAGATATTGGTTGTCTCATGACGTAGAATGATTCTCATTCTCCTACCGTTGTAAGAATAAATTTTGGATATACTCAGGTAGATAGAGTCCTGGGAGTCATGAAAAGGAGCGAGCACAAATAAAGTTTATAATGAAGGCAGCCGACTTTAGGGTAGTGCGAACTATAAAGTTTTTGTAGCATTTTCACTTCTAAAATCTGATTACCGCTTTAGAAAACTAAAATACTGATATAATACTGATAATTCAAAGAATAGAAAAGCCATTCAAATTAGGAAATTGCATGGTAGTGTGCCTACAGTTAAATTACGCATTATACTATATTTGAGACTACTGTATGGCATACCATAATTGCAAAATAATATTCAAAAAATTTATAAATGTTAATAATACAAATTTAAGTATTAACATAACTCAGAGACCGACAAATATATATTTTAGTGTTCTTTAAATTTGTAAAATATATTTCGACATTTTTCAATGTATTAGTTCTATGTCTATTTGAAGAAATTGGAATTATTGACAATTTAAAACAAGTTTGATTGGAAAACGATTTTTTCTCTCTGACGCTTGTATATCATTTAATTTTGTCTCTAACGCTTGTGTTATTAACTTGTGTATTTTTTGCAGCGAATTGTCGCTTTTGTGACAACTAATAATTTTTTTTTTAATTGTTGTATTTGTAAATGGGAAATGTGTGCTTTTGAAGCTTATCTACGTGGAGCGATTGGAGGTAGGAGTATGGTGGTAGGTTANGGGTTTACCAACAACTTGGCCCACGTGGAGGACTTAGTAGATGTAGTTAGTAATAGTGTTAGTGATACTAGGAGGAGGTGTATAAAGGAAGGAAGGGTTGCTTTACAGTAGTCTCAGCTATATGAACTGGGACATTAATGTGAAAAGCTACAAAAAAAAATTTTCTACCCCACCGGAATTGAACCGTGAATTGACAATTTATGTCGGACGGCCGCATTGCGTGATTTTCGTCATTGAGTATTCCTTGACTGAAATGCCTCGCTATGCCTCCAGGCGCAGTTCTGCATCGCCTTCCTGCATTCCGCGCAACTCCTGTGGAGCGACTGCGGGTATCCTTGGTGGAGCGTTTTCTTCACGCTGCCCAACGCCATCTTCTTCTACTTCCTCTTCGCAGACTTCTACAACAAAGCGTACAAGAGCAGCATGGAGTGCGCAGAGGCGCGGAAGGCTGCTCGGAAGGCGGCGGCCATTGAAGGGGATAATAAGAAGCACTCATGAAGATACGAAGCAGGTGGGTACGACCACCATGTTCTTCATTTTGATTACCTTCTCATATACTGAGTTTCTCCAGACATTTCTCTACCCACCTACTACTCGAGATTGGTGCTAGTAGGCATTCTCTCACGCCTAATATTCACATCTACCCGGGTTTGTTCTAGTTTAAGGTATCATATCCGCGTTGACTGAAGTCTAGTTGTCAACTATTAACGAAACTTGGAAATATTCACCAGAGGAGTTCTAATTAATTAATAATTCGCTTTACTGTTTTTAACTGTTTGACGAGAACAATTATTTTGTGATTTTTTAAATAGATAATAAACTTAGATTGTAATTCGACTCTTCTTTTTACAATGGTCGGCACGTGATGCGGCAGCCATATCTGTTAGAACTGTATTTTCCACGGATTTTGATGAATTATTCTTTTAAATGCCGCGTAAGATATGAAAATTTTTATGTCATTTCATTTGCTTTGTTTCGCCGTGCGAAGTCAAATCTTGTGTCAGGACATCAAGAAACGTGAGTCGGCGGATGTTTCTCCATATAAGCTCAGAGTAATTTAAATGCAAATTATTCAAAATTTTGCGCCGTAAGGGCATAGAAATTCATCGCTTCTGGATAGGGTAATGGTTCAAACTATCATTTAAGACATGTTTGGGGGGTAAGTCTAGTCGCTTAAGGATCTAATACCTTAAATACTTGGGAGCGTATGAACGGAATTATCTACACCGTCCGATTTTTGGAAATACGTTGTACTGCGCAAGTTAATCGTCGAAATAGAAATTTGCGTGTGTCTCCACTTTTTTGCCGATTGCTAGTGACGTGTGTTTGTAAGTCGTACAAAGTATTCAACCATTTTTGTAGTTGTTGATTTGTTGCCAACATAGTGAAATCGTTAAATTGTATCTAAAATCCAATTTTCTGATTGTGGAAGCACGCCTTTCTTTATTATACAGTATTAATAAATACCATCTTATAACACAATCTTATTTCACGTGAACGGTAAAAATTATTTCCATGCAAATGTTCAACGCATATGCATGCAATTCTGGGTTTTTAGTCTGCTTTTACTGGACTCGTGTTTTTGTTGATGGCAACCCTGCTCTGAGGGACCTCTGTGAATAGACGAAGAGCAAAAGGGGCAATAGTTTTATCGGAGATGATAACGACCGGAGTAGAATTCGAGGGATGAGTAAGAACCATACCAAGTATACTATAATATTTGCGTTCTCGGTTTAATACCACGTCAAAGTCAGTCAACCCCGGACACTATTTCACTTTCTTATATACGTAAAATAGAGAAAGTTTTGTAATCGTGAAAAAATTCGAAAGTGAGATTTCCACGGAAATATCCATTTTGGATATCTCTGATTCAGAAAAAGTGGTTTTTGGCTTAACGTCCGTTCGTCTGTGCGCAGCAATTCTGAGTAAATGGATGAATATATTTAATTCATATTTCGTATTTACGGTAGAATTTACTTGTTGATGCACGTGCTCTAATTGTTTTTTGTTTTGTTTTTTACTTTAAAACAAAGGGTACTTCACATTAAGGTCAAAGTACTCATTCGAATATTTCTCAAAAACGTCTCCAAAGATTTTGCGTAAATTTACTGTACATAAAGCACAATTAGTGAGCATTACATCTGCATTAGCGGTATTTCGCTTGAAAGTTTGGTATAGACTCAATAAAATAATGTCTGTCTGCTACACTTACACTTTTCAGGGTTCAAAGTTTAATCAACATGGAGAGTGAAATTCATTTTCCAAATTTAAATCTGGTACGAAACGCATATGAGAAAGAATCATCTGCAATTCAGTTCCGCATTTACTTAAATGCGTGACTAATTCTGCATGTCTCCAACCGGTTTGTCTCTTACCCACGTTTCCGATTGAGGAATGTCATGTTAACACACGCCATTTTCACATGCTTATCTTTGAGATGATGTGTTTTCTCTCCTTACTAACTATGTATCTATGAATCTAACACGAGTAATTTTAAGTGATGTTGACTTGTGAACATTTACATTACAAACTTAAATTCTGATATAACCTGAAAGACGTATCTGAAAACTAATGCGTTCTTCAGCACGGCATGATGGATTGGTTTAACAACTGATTTCTGACTCTTAAATGTGCTTTAATACTTTGTTACTATAAACTTTCGAATAACATACTCTAGTTTAAGACTCAGTAATGTCACTTCAACGTCTCTTTTTACTAAATTTTCTTGAAATAATTTAACTTTTATCTCAGAAATTGGATCAAACTTACTAAGAGAAGGGTACTAACATCATAAAATATCCGCGTTGATAGCTGAATAACCAACTCGATTTAGAGATACATGCAATACTAACTAGCGCTACAATTTAATACATATTCTTGTACCATTGTTGCGTATTAAATTACAGGACCTTTAAGTTTATTGAAGGCTACAGTCAAATGAAATTTTAATCGTAAAGAACAGTCCACGTTTAATCAGTTAAATTTAAGTCACTGGTCTTTAAAAGAAAGCTATGGACGACTAACATTTGATGTAGTAATCTAGAGATAACTAAAGAAAGACGTGTTATATGTAGAGGTTGAGAAATGTTTATGAAAATGCAATACAGCACGTAATACAATAGTAAGTTAAAATTACATGCGACTTAAAATGCATTTTGGTTCTCTAATGTCATATATGTGTACTTGACATATTTCGATAAAGTTTTCCAAATGGTTTATTCTTTACCTAATGTATTTGTAAAATACTATTTCATGGAGTTAAATGTTTTTAACACTTCAAAATCGAGTTTTAGAATTATCATTCAACTTTCTCGTTAGAACATTTGATTTATTCATTTATACGTCTTTCGAGACGTAGACCTTGTTTCTAGGTTATTGCTCACTAAAATGTAAGTTTGCCGCAGTGTACATCAATGAAACCTCTTTGCATGAAATCCCATTTCTTGTAACATAATTTTCTGTTTTATGATTAATAAAAGAGAAAATTGGTGCCAAGATTTCTCTGCGAACCACAAAAAAAAAAGCATCGGTGGGCGATCGCTGATTTATCAGAAACTACATTTCCATCTAATCCCTAGTACTTCTCCATCGCTTCTTCTAGCTTTATTTGAGCTGACGTCTAGTTTCCGAAATTAGTTTTCAGCTTTACTTCAACTCGTCATTTTTCACTAAATTATAATAGAATTGTCGCGTTTCATGCAACGCGTTTCTATGAAACCATTTTTGCACGTTGCATGAAACTTACCCACGTCCTATTTGATTTAGAAACTAAATTTTAGACAGACCTACACACCACGTTAATTTTCTCAATAATCCCCTTCCCACGACAATAATAAAATAATAATAATAATAATAATAATAATAATAAATTTAATAATAAATTTATTGTCAAATAAACAGTCCAATCTGCGTATGACCACGTAATGGTAGACGAAAAACAATAAAAATCTAACAAAAAATTAAAAGAGACTAATGAAAAGACGCTTGGGGAAAGAAACTTTAGAAAACATATTTCGGTACATGGAATGAACAACAAAAAATTGCATGATACTTGCATAGAATGAAACTCGGTTGCCGGTCCCAATATATTGAAATAAGTTTGAATTCTTAATGTGTTAAAAACTTTTGTAATAATGGATGTGATACTAAAAACTGTCATAAAATTAAAGTATTAAATGAGCATGGTAATGAACCTGCACGATAGCAAAGATCATATGCAAATCTGGTTGTTGTTCAGCATTACTAACATATGAGGCGTGAAGGTTACTCCATACATTTTGTTATTACTTTCACTCTATCATTCATCATTCGTCCTTTCACATTCTCTTTCTTCTGCTCTTACTCACACTTTCTATCGGGGACTATCCAAAGCACCAATGCGAGAGATAAAAAGGATTTAAGCATTCTTTAGCTGTCTCTAAATATTCAATAGAGGAGCAATAAGTACTCCTTTCATTTTTATATCGGTCTGTCACACCATTAATCAATTCATTTATGAAAGTGAAACTTTTCTCATGGTATTATTTATCAGTCACTTTACTCTGAACTCTAAGTTTCTTCACGTGTGTGGTTGTTAAAAATCTCGTCCTGCCATCGCCCTCATTTTATGGGCACTGGGAGAAGAGTGTTCTTGCATTTCAGCTAATTTGTAAAATATTTAAAATTTTGGGTTCTGAGCTATTTTGCACTTGTCTGTACCAGTGTGTCTGGCTCTTTTTCATAGAATTTTAACTACACTACTTGTAATACAAGAATTAAATTAACTTTATCAAGAAATTGAGTTCTTCTTTAAGAATGGTAAATGATATATTGCTGCTCATGCATCACGAACAGTACAGTGTGTTGTTTCTATGTTAATTTGCTTTTGTATTATTCAATTTAAAACAATCTACTTTGCAAAGGACCACTTTGCTAGTGGCATTCAGTGCACTGGTAACTTGTATCTTTGCGTGTAAGCTTCTTCCCTCACCGAGATCACAGTGAGAACAACGCACAGCTTTTGTTTTTGTTTTCATGACTGGTGTCACTTCCGAAGATCTAGTGGCGAATACATGAACTACATGGACTCCCGTGTCTGCCACCAGGGTCGGAAACGATACCAACATAAGTCACAAAGGAATACGTTAACAAATCCGGAGCCCGAAAAAGTACGGGAGTCGGGCCCCTGGTAGAGTGTGTATAGCCCGAATTTTTACAGATCAGGATCCAAAGTGTAAAGGAAAATCATTGACAATGTATATTTAATTGAGGAATATTTTTGAAAATTATTTCATATTAAATTNTTTAATTGAGGAATATTTTTGAAAATTATTTCATATTAAATTCTTTTCGTAAAACAAAACTGCTTGATATAATGGATGAAGTGTTTTGAAAATACTTTTCTAGGACAAAAATAAATAGGGTTTGGGATTGTAACGTCATGTCAGGTTTGCCGGTGCCTTATAATAGTTATTTGTGCCTCCTTGTTACAGCATTATTTCTTGTTTGCCGTCGTGACTGAGTTTTATTACTGTGTACTTCAATGTCTATGAACGTAATAATAATAAATTTTAGTAAACTTATTGTCAAAGAANTATGAACGTAATAATAATAATAAATTTTAGTAAACTTATTGTCAAAGAAGCAGTACAAACTGCGTGTGACCCCGTGGAGGACAATAAATTAAATTACTCTCCGGAAGCAAGCAAGGGACCATCCCATCCCATCAATTCCGATCAAGGGGCCTAAGGCAGAGGCGGATTCAAAACTTTCAGCAAAAATTCCTAGACAAGATAAAACGTTTATTGGCAGTGAAACGGCCTACTTGATACAGTAACACTCTATGAAGCCAACAGGGTTTCTCTAACGACTTCGTCCCACGAGGTTTAGTGTCACTGAACAAATCTATTAGAAAAAGGTTTTAGTGTGTGAGATTTCTGGCATGTTGTTTATCCACCTATAATTTAATTAAGTGACCTATTACATTTATTTAATTACTATTGTTTCTTATAGAAATATTTATCAAATTGTATACTGCCTATTCTTTTGTATCTATTTATTATCATTAGCCAATCTTTTCTCTGTTAATTTATAGCACTGTACCTTAACAGTTATCAAACACACATTTAGTAGTAATATTTCCAATTCTAATGTATATTAAAATTTGTGGCACTAATAAATGTTACTATATGAAACGATAGGTGGAAATCAGAGGAATTAACTTTATAAGCCGAGAGAGGTGTGTTGTGATGATAATATTGCTGATTCTTACATTGCGACAGACATGAATTTGCCTTAATAAAGTGGAGAGATAATTTTTTTCGTTAGTAAACAATTGCAACAATTATTGATGAGATTTATCTCTTTTATTCTCTCATAACATTATATCGAGAAAAACATACCTTAGTGTTTTTTATTTGTTTGTTTTGCCTTTTCAAATGAGCGAGTAGAACGTGTAATGTTTCGTATGAGATTTTCTTGTTTTTAAAGATTATTTTGTTTTCGTAACGAAGGCTGTTAAATGTTAAATATAAAATTTACTTATTTTTTTCACTTTTTATAAACTATATCATTTTATACATTTTCAAAAAAGCAGTTACAAACTACGTATGAGTACGTTGAGGACAATAAATTAAATTACTCTCCGGAAGGAAGCAAGGAACCATCCTAAGGCAGAGGCGGATTTAACATTTCAACACCTAAGATGAGAATAAAAAGTTAGCTATTAAAATATCTCTAAATTCCAAATTAATTCCTCCTATGTTAGAGCCAATATTGCTTGTAAAAGATTAAATGATTTATAGGTTTCACGAACTCAAGTGGACATAATTCGCGTATCATTGCAAAACATGATATCATGAAGGAATATTTACAAGACATGATGAAGTATTAACAATAAGAGAATAATTCCAAATATCAAATCTAACTCAACAAGGATATTGTACATAGGACTAAAAATTATTGGGTATCTGCACATTATGCATGGCTTCTGTGGTGTCGAGCATGAAGTTGATCTTTCTTTCGAAATTAATCTCAAAATCGATTATTAATCATTTGCGAAGTATGATTGTAAATCCATTTTCTTCTGACAGGCCTGTATCCTGCATCACCATGGTGCCACCGTCACTGCTCAAGTCGCATCATCGTCACCAGCACGATTCATCACCATCCAATGTGTCACTAACGTTGCGTTCTTGTCAGTAACATCTTTGATACCCAGCGTGCCACCATCAGCCACTCAAGCGTTCTTTAGGTTACTATTGTCTAGTGTTCAGCTCTATGAGCTAACAGTCTCCAAGAATGTAGAGTATTGTGATAACAAAAGAGCAGTTTCTGGGTACACACATATCCGAGAAAGATGCCTTAAAATTTGGTGGTACGTTTTATGATGTAGTGAGCGATGTGTGAACACTGCTGTTATAATTATTATTATTTTTGTTTTGGTAGCATAAAGTTGCCATATTATTAGTTCCAAATTTTCATGTCAATTTAGAATGCAAATTACGAAACTTCGTCGTACGTGCTATGGAATTGCGAGTCCAAGATCATCCGTACCTTGTGTAATATGTAGTTGTTAATATCTTCGATAACGTAATGTTATTTGTTGTGATAAGTGATTTAGTGTGTAGTGCAGCTACGTGCAGTAAGTGATGTAGATGATTCCCTATTCCTCGCTGAAGAAAAAAATTGAATAGTTTGCACTAAATCGTGATTGAATATGGAAAACCACAAGATCTGCTGGAATTAATATGAAAATTTGAAAATACCCATCAAATTGTTAGGAACTATAATCATTATCACCCGATATTCATTGTTTTATCGTGTAAATGAAAATAATTGTATTAATCATATTGTGCATTTTTCGTACATCACTATGGTGACAAAAATGTTTTGTTTTCTGAGGTGCAACGTCATGTACTAATGTATGCAACCTAACAATGCATAGGTTGAATATGTTAGTCAAAGCAATCTCAACTTTTATGTTTTGACAATAAACTGTAACTGAAGATTTATATTACAATTATTTGTAAAAGTGTTCTGGTTTAGGAAGTAATTTATTGTGATTGTATTTTTATTTCATGCAGGGTGGAATGGAACAATGTAAATAATAAATACAAATCTATTGAACAAAGAACTTCGCCAAAATAATGACTACATATTACTTGCATTAAAAATGTTACACGCAAATCTTTTGTGTGGGTGAAGTGGAGTAATTTTATAAGAAATGTTCTCATGGTTTAAAAAAAAAAGTTTAATGGTTGTAAGGAAAGCACCGAAAATTATATTATGACGATCTCAAGTCATATTATGCTATATACTCGTTTAGTCCTAACAATTAAAATATATGAACTTAAGGTATGAACAATTCAGATGGCATTATGAGAACATATGTATGAGTATTCTTAAACATTTAATGGCAAAAAATGAATTATTTTTTTCTTTTTAGTGGTTCAAATCAAACCTTTGTGAATGAGCCATGTAGTTTTTTCTAACTTACAACTCTACTATTAGGGACACACTTTTACTAGTACTTATGAATTGAACAATTCTAATGTTATTGTATATATTTTTTATAAAAAAACAGAAAAGAGAAACAACAATACACAAATACCATTATGTACAAAACATGAAGTGTTAAATATAATGGCATCATTTGGATTCAATGTCTATATGAAATATAAGTATAAATATTTCATCATTTTAAGGATTTCAGGGTTTTTTTTTAGTGAAATGAAATATACTACAAACACTAGCTTTGTAAATTTGTTTAAAAAAGCACATATATTAAACAAGCTTAATCATTCACACGTATACACATTACACTCTAATATATGCAGCCACACAATTTACACTTTAAAATTCATGAAATAACCGCCGATATAGTACACAAGAAATGACGACATTCATCATGAATATTTTTGTCTCCATTTAAAAGACCACAATAATAATTATTGAGAAAATTTCCCACAAGTCTATTGGTTCAAGCCATTTTCTTCTTTTGGTAAGCCTTTCTGTAGAAGTCAGCGAAGAGATATAAGTATATAACAGCATTGGCCACGAAGAAGAAGGTGAGAGCCTTCGGGAGTTTGCAGTCATAGACCAATAGCACTGCAAGATAAGTCAGCATCAGACCGAACTGAGTCTGGAAGAGAAAAATATTGATTTATACACGTTTCATTATGCAAACAAGGTTGGATTTGTGAAGGAATATATGAATTAAAGAGAGTATTTATTAACAGTCAATTTAACGAAGATCTGTACTGAGGATTACAGGATACACAGTAAGTGGTATACTAACTATTTTCCTTTTTGCATACATTTATTTATAAATAGAATTTTTCTGAAGAAAATTCTCTATGCTTCATTACGTACGTTTCATTTTTAAACCTTGGTAATCTGTTTAGCTAAATGATATCTGAATAATCTTATGATATAATAATTTATTTAGAGGCTTCTTACACCAGGTACATATTGCGCTGAAATTATGACAATTGCATTGCACAGAAATACAGCATTATTTGAGATGTAGTCCGCACTTTAATTTCAATTCTCTTGAGAAACAAGGATTCAACAGTAGGATTCAAATTGATCTTTTACGATTTTTCGAGTTTATTCTTTTTTTAATCGAGTTTTAGGGCTCGCCAACATCGAGGTCATTAGAGCCCTTAAAGTTTATTCTCATTGGTGATATATTTTAGATAGCATGAGGATATTATGAGCTTTTCCATAGTAATGAGAAATATTAATCTGTGAATCTAAGTTGCTTTTACCTTCTTGTTTTGATTCTTATAAATATAGCTCAAGAACTACTCCTTACATCGTTGTCTGTGATTGAGTTTTTACATTGCAATAGTACACATTGTACAGCTATTTAATCACTGTTGCCTCACTTTGCCAGTTTTTTATTTCCGAGTTTTGTGTGTTGAGAGATCAATCGTATTTACTGAAATGTATACAGGGGTTTTCTTATCCTGTTAGAATTATTGGTGATTATGTAAAAGACGGATTCTAACTCTTTTAACTAATATATCATCATAACGTCATTTATTAATAATATATTCAATGCTTCCAAACTTCCTTTAAAATTTATTTCGAAATAATTATTCCAAAATAAATTTAATTATATGATTGGATTCTACGAATATTGCAGTAAATGAAAGTTATATTGATGTTTTTTTGTACAAAATTGTGACATTCATTGACTTACGCAGCATTCATTGACCGAGATGTGAATGGTTTGTAGAAAGTGACTTTACCTTGTTGTTTTTTAATTGATAGTGATGCAGTGTATGGTGTACTTGCATTTTACATTGTCAGTTTTGTAAGAACTATAAACGTATATGCTTACTAATCTCGCTCATAAACATCGCAGATTTTACTACCGAAAATTTATTACAAATCAGGAAATTAAATCGGAGTGTGTTAATAACTACAACAGGACCTTTTGTTATGTATTTTTGCTCTTCTACATTTTGCAACTATATAAAGGGATGTACAGGATTTTCTGGGGTCAAACATACCCCGGAATTCTGGAGAAAACGGCTATTTGTCGAGGTATGATATCATGTAATTGTTTAGCGGATAATCCATTTCACCACGTTATCCAGTATTGGATAGTTTTCTCGTGCTAGCATTGATAGCATTATGTTGAAGTTTAGTTTGTATGTACCAGTTATATTATTGATCTGTCAGAGTTCATAAACTAGATTTCAAATAACTTCTTACCAACTGAATCCATGTCATATACTTTTTCCACCATAAATACTTCTGGTACCGAGGACCCATAGCAGCTATCATATAGTAAAAGTACATAACTACGTGCACTGAAGAGTTAAGGAAACCGATGATGACTCCTTGAACACCTGAAAAAATAATAAGTCCATGAAAAAGTGTGTAAAGTAAATTCAAAAACTTAGACTGTTAGAGAGCAATAATTTGGTTTGACAAATAAGTAGTAAAGTTACATTACATTGCATTGATTGTGATAATGAAGGGATAGGAAGTATTGCATTTTGTTATGATAATTAAGTGATTGTTATATATGTGCTACGTAATTTGTTTTCGTAAGTTAACATGATCAAGTAATTAAGCAAGACATTTAATTAGCTAATTTTTTTTTCTATTCGAATAGTATTACGTTTGTTTCACGTAAGTAACTTTCCTTGCAATTAAAGACTATTGCCTTATCTTACAATTCAGTGTTTCGAGCTGCACAAATAGTTGTCTGTACCGCACGCAAAAAATGCCGCATTCAAAAGTATAACGATGCAAACCAAAGAATGATGAGCAAAACGAATTATTACACACTATCTCTCTCTCTTTTTTTTGTTTTTTTTGGTGAGGTTTTAGGGCTTGTCGACTACGAGGTCATTAGAGCCCTAAAATCTTGTACGTGTAGGGATAATGCAGTTACGCACTAAGGAGAGCCAACATGACTCTCCCCGCGTGTGGAACTCGCCGAACGACACAACCATACCCACTAAAAACCCTCCTGAATTAAAATATATCCAAACATATCTCGAAACATATCAAAACATGGGACGAAAAATGAGGGAAGACAAAGAATGAGGGGTATGACAAAAAATGAGGGGGGGGACAAAAATGAGGAAAATAAGAGATACCCTAGCCCTAATAGCGTCAGGATAGAAAAGAACAAGAGGTGACCAAGGGAGGTCAGAAAAGAGAAAGGAAGGAACCTCGCACAAGTAAGTGGAAGTAATGCCAGACTCAGCTCGGGGCCCCTGTTCGCCAAACACGTACTTACTAGATGTAAGTCCCCTGGNTCTCTTCTTTCCGTTAGTCTCGAGTGGTAAAATTTTACATGGAAGAGCGTCATCTCTCTTTCGTCCTCCCCACTTCTCGATAGCGTCGTACACGTAAGGCGAAAATTCTCTTGTGTCATTCAAGTATTGTCTAACAAATGGGCGACGAAGGAATCTTAGTTACTCATGTGGAAGACGAGTATCTTCCACGAACTCAAAGAGCCCTGATGAAACTAGACATCTTACAAAAAAAAAATTCTGTTATAAAATTAAGAAAAGTTTAATTCAATGCCAGGGTTTTCTTCGAACTACAAATTTTTTGCAATCACCCGCGAATCATCAGTTGGCGACCGCTGATTTACATAAAACAATATCGTCTTCTATTAATTTCAAGGACTATTCTTTACCGCTTCTTCTAACATTGAGCTGAATTCTTGTTTCCGAACTTCGTTAACTTAGTAAATTAGATTATTGTCCTCCACGTGGTCAATCTCAGTTTGTTACTACTTTTTTGACTACAAATTTATTATTATCATTTTTTGTTTTACTTGAATTGTTTTATTTTTAATTCGATGTTTCTTACTACACTCCAATACAATCACCGAGTTGCATGAAACGCATTTCAATGAATCCATTTTTACGCGGTATGCACGTTGCAATTTATATAAATGAGTTTCATTTCATGGAAATCGGTTCATCAGTGTCCACCGAGCCTAAACGTGAGACATGAATACCGCATAAATATAATTTAATTTAATCATAAAGTAGAAAATTGTGAATCTATTTTTGAACGTTAGAGTTCAAGTCACCCGTGTTGGATACTTGTGTATGGGGAAATAAAATAGGGTGTTTAGATATTTTATTTGTAATTTTCACATACGGTATATTTCTGCGGACAAGAGGAGGTATAAATTTTTGTCAAAATGTTATAGTTTTAGCATATATATGTCCTTTAAGACGACCTCCAAACTTTGAACGGCTTATGAAGTCAAAAAGTGTGGATTTGTTATTGGATACCGATGACGTAGAGGAATCGAATCCCTAGGGACCATAAGACGAGCTTCTTGGCGCAACTATTGACGGGATTAGGATTTTTTTCTGCCCACGAGGATCAACTGCGTTATCCCGCCATTTGCAGGAATAGAAAGAATTGTCCTTCGCTTGCTTCCGGAAGTAAGTCATGGTCCTCCACGTGGACATACTCAGTTTTTAGTTGCTTTTTTGCCTTGTTTTTTCCTTCAATTTTTATATCGATTAAAATATTAAGAATTAATATAGGAATAATGCTATTGTGAGATTCACGTTTGACAATACTCACCTGGTAGAAATTTGAGATATCCCCAGGAGAAGAGAGCGACTGTACAATGGTGATATACATGAAGGAAGGTGACTTGGTTTTGCTTTTTCCTCAACACGAAGAAGACCTGCGAAAAGAAAGCGAAATTAAATTCCTTAAATAAAGTTGTAAAAAGTGCTCTTCAGTTTCCTCCGTGCTCCTAAACTATGTATTATCATGTCTCATAAATTATGTTACACTGTTTTGAACAGATTTATATACTACATGATAAAGATTATTTACAAGTTATAGTGGGATAATAAAGGTTTCTGATTTTCTGTTTCACTTCCAAACCGTGGAACGAGGTCAAGCTCTGTCCAGTAGATAGCTTTCGAGCTCTAGAACATTTTACATCAAATTCCTCATTACACGTTAGGTGGACGGGGGGGGGGTACAGATCAGTGTTATAAGTCTGTGCTGTCAAAGTTAATATTTTCCATGACATGTACGGTGAGAGAAAATAGAAAATTTTGTTCTGAATTACCCCGTCATGCTTTACAATATGAAAACATTTTATTACAATACTACATATTTTAAATAAAAAGTGTACTTTTTAATTTATCAGCTTGAAATAATATAAATTTGTTGATGACAATCAAAATATTGCGTTACAAATAAATAAACATGAGCCATCAGTTGTATTCGTCGGGCAACATTTTGCCAAAACCCCACCCCACCCCGTACCGTCCCGATCGGTCATAAGTGTATAAAACATGGCCTAGGGTCTAAGATGAGTCGCATAGCGCTGAAGTAGATGGACAAAACAACCCTATAAAGAAATATTTCTGTAAACAGACTTTGAAAATAAAGAGAGGAATGTGTTCTAAACCTTTATTCATGTTTGAAGTTAAGTCATAAAAGATTCCATTTACGAACCTTTGACAAAACGATATATATATACTGTCTCTTATACACATCTAGATGTGTATAAGAGACAGNTACTTCACAATATGCATTTATAATAATGTTTTCATTGTTTGAAAGAAATAGTTGGGGAAAGAGGAAAGATTTGAAGTTTTTCCGTGTACGTATGTACGGATTTGTTGTAAAAGATTAATAAGTCGTGGCAGAGGTGAGGTTTCGAAAAATAAAATACCTATCAATCACTTGAGTTTACGACCGACATCCGTTTTTTCTAGATCCGTTTCGTAATACAATTCGACAACAATCGTCAGTTTCTTTATTGCCAATGTGTTAAAAACGTAAGTTCAAAATGAGATTTTTTTGGTATATCTATCTTTGCAATTTTAAATTCTTGTGATTAAGTTCCTTACCGAAGAAACTCATTATCTTATGTCTTGTTGCGTAGTAATTCGTACCCCGAGATCACATGGGAATTCTATTTTTCTGTTGAAATGATTTACTTAGTGAAAACAAAATAAACAAAAACAATATCATAAAAAATCGTTATTTCTTTATCAATTCGTGTTATATAACGAAAACGTTTTTAAAACGATCTCAATCATCGTCCTTTTTAAAAAGGAATTTCGAATAACGCTTTCTTGTAGCCTCCATCATACAAAATCAACATCCTATCATATCAACTCTGTATAAGTAATAACCCTTTTTGCATATTTTTTTGTTAGCACCTCGAAAACGGTGCGTCGTACAGAAATGCGGTTTAACAATCTGTACAAAGAAATAACTAAAAAATCAAAATGGTTCTTCTATTCATATTTTCAAAATGTTGAATTCAAAGAAACTGGAAGTGGAGCGCGGTGAGTAAATGAATTCGGTACGATCTGTTCTAATGCATTCTAAGTCGAATCACAATTTTAGTTTCGATGCATCAATTTATTCGTAAGTTTTCAGGGGAACAAAATTCTTACGACACTGAACGTCAACGCCAAAATTTGAAAATAGACTCTCCTGGAGCCAACTCGTAAAGATCCAAAGAGATCTCAATTTTTTTTCGAATTATTACAACATTTTCCTTATGCATTCTGTATAATTGAAAAGAAAAACCTTGCATTAGATAATAAAATGGCTGTCATTTTTAATTCCTTTCCTGTCATACAATAGTATCCCATGACCTAACACTAACATATCTCGTATTACGTCACGGCAAAAAAAGGTCCATTTCCGCTGTCCTTATCCTTCACTCGTCAATGTATACCAATGGTGACGTATACTCATGAATGAGCCTAAGTTAAAAAGAACACCTCCCTCTTCCAATATTGACTCGCGTTCTAACAAAGAGTGTCATTTTTCTCACCTGAAAGCGTTTAAGAAGAGAAACCTCAATGCTTCGGTTAAAACTTCCATACTGCAGAAATTAATGTACAGTTTAAACACATAAATCAATGCCTTAAGGGGCATGTACACGGGGCTAGTGAAAGCCGCTTCTCAATATCTCTTCGTGTCTCCGTACAGTAGAGTATATCGAGGCGATAGCTGGCCAAAAGTATTTTCTCCAGTAAATTTGGTGAATTATGGCGAAAAGTCATTTTATGTCCATTATTCATGTTAAGCAAATTTATATAGAACTTCTTTTTAATTGTTTACATAAATTTTAGACATATCCTCTCGATTCAAAAATATATTTAACTTAACATTACATTTTTTTATTAGCAAATAAACTACAATTCACCATAATCCATCAAATCCACGGGATAACATTCTTTTGGCTAGGTTTCGTCTTCATATACACCACTGTTCGTCGTCACAAAGCGGCGTTGAAATGCGTGTTCACTAGCGCCGTGTACATGCCCCTTTATGTAGTTGTTAATTAATGTGTAGACTTACCGTGTCCAAGAGCTCGATGACTTTGGAAAAGAAATACCACCAAGCGCCTTCGGAGACCTGCAAAAAACAGAATGTAAACAAATGTGTTGCCTCAGCACTTTATAACAGTCGCGAATACCACAATGCTGTTTGAATGTGCCGTTACTGGCACCATTTGAACAAGCATGTTTTGTTTGTGACTTGTGATGTCACATGTACGTCGTTAGAGAAGTGTTAGCGCCAGAGGATATGTTTCCAGTTCGTCCTCACCTTCTCTGCGTATGGATTGCCTTGCGTTGGGAGTTGGCAGCCGTTGGTGAAGATGTATTGGACGGCTCCGCCTTGGAACGGCTGCAAATGATAATTTCATTGGATCCATTACACCTCTGCCGCAGAACGAACGTTCCAGATAGCAAATTATAACTTACGACAAAAGAAGTTTTAATTATGAATAGTGACGTTTAGATATGTATATATTTAAATAATCTAAAAACTGTCGTGGAATGTCTACCGATGGGAACTCGTCATAAATAAATACATGAAAAAGAAACGTAACGACAATTAAATAAATAATGCAAGACTTTCGACCATTTATGGACGAACAGCATATATTTTGTGATAAATACTACTTTCGCAATGAAGAAAGATTGTTTTTTTATCTTGTCAGTAAAGAACTCCTTCACTGTAACCAAATGTAATAAAGGAAGAATTGGGAACCAATAATTCTGCAGTTATAATAATTGTCTATAATTAACAGATATAGTTCAGTGAAGGAGTTGTTTACTGAGAAAATACTCTCAACGTTTCGACTTTCGCTTGAAGTCGTCGTCAAGTGGTTGAAATTATAACAAGAACATAACAACAGAACATATAAACTTAGGCTTCCGCGACCGGAGTCAGTATGAACTTGTTTGTCCGGGACAAAGTACGACAGCGACTTAGGTCTGTACGGCTCTGACATTGCCCTGAAGAAGGCCACAACATGATGGCCGAAACGTTGGTAGTTGTATCTACTAAGACGCGATTTGTCCCGGACAAACAAGTTCCTAACAATAGAACAATTGAATATGATATTGAACATAAATCTTGTATTATTTATTTAATTAGATTATATAAATTAAGTTAATTGTAGTATAACTTACGACCTTTATAATGATCACAATACATGTTAATTGTGTTTTTATTAATTCCAATCTTTAGTCGGACCGTTGAGAATAAGTAAAACTCACATATTTTTATAGTTCACAGAAAAAAGTTGTAGCATATAATTCATTTACTTTTCTTGATTACATAATAGACGGAAGTAATGGAATTTGTTTCAGATAACATCAAAGATTTATTTTTTCATTTACAGTATTACTCCAATTAAATTGATCAATTGCGACCGGATCCAGTTTATATAATCAATATCCTAATTGGATTTCTTCCAATGAAAGATTATTTTTAGACAAATCCACTAAGATATAGTTGAGACGCTGTGAAAATGACTAATGGCTAGGACTCTTGTTGTAGGAAAAAACATAAACTTACTCACAATGTACAGTTCAAAGAAACCATTTAATGACGTAATAGGTGTATTGTTAACTAGGAACAACAACAAAAATAAAATACTACAATTTTTTTCAAACACCGATCTTGATGTTTTGTGATTAGAGTTCGGATAATTGGAGTACTTCCGTATTTCACTCCCGGCCGTAATCGCCTTTGGTCGTCGTGGAAGATTTGACATTTTTGAGACGTAAGATTTGGAGTTAAATGTCGTATTTACTTTTTGTGTTATATTGACTACACCAAGTATTGTATACCCTCTGTGAATTTTATATGTTGATAGTCTCGCTGACAGATAATTAAATCTTTTAAACATCTAAAATTTTAATAATTATTTATGCTTATTTCGATTTTAGGTTTAAAACACACGTCTCCGGTCACTTAAGCGATATAAACACGATTCAAATATTTCGATGATATACAGTCACCTTTGAGAAAATAATTCAATTACAAAAATAAAGTACTTTATGAATTCTGTTATAGTTCAACATTTTTTAAAGCTGTATTAAAACACATAATATTAATTTAAAAAATATCTTTATTCACGTCGGATATTGTGAAGAGATATATAATATGTTCTATTCGAATAGAATACAATGAGAGACTCGTTTCATTCAAAACACCCATTACCTACAAAATGATCGTTTGAAAAGTAAATACTAATCGAATTATGTGGAATAGTTTTAAGCATTCTGATTTTTGTATCGTATTTATCCACAACATAATGATATTCAAATCCGATTGAAATTACATATAATCATACTCACCAGTGCACAAAGCCAAATGCTGAAGAGGACTTGGTAAGCATTATACGCTATGAGAAGAGGCTGCAAATTGAACGGCTTCCGATCTTTCATAAGTTGAGGACCCAGTTTCAACACAAAGTAGAGATAAAACGTTAAGATACTCAGAACGGGAAAGGGCGATGACATGAAGAGCCAAGTGTCGACTTTTGGATCTGCAAAAAAAATAAACCAAAAACCATTCATCAAATCGTGATACACGTTCATTATGAAAGAAGTACTCTAACAAAAGATTCCGTTAAAATCAACACACTTGTTTCGAAAAAATGTGCAAGAGATTGTTTCGTGACCAACGAACTAGAAATAGTGTGCGTGAAATAAATCATGATTTTATATAATAGCTCCAAGAGAGTGAGGAGTATGTTTTAAAATATTTCTCGAGTTATAAATTGATTGGGTTTTGAGTGTGAAAGGAAACAAACGATAAATCAATGGATATACCATATGTTGACAAAGATGTACGGAAAGAATAATACTTACAGATCCCACCGAAAATGTAGGAGAGAAGTATTTCAACATTTCTAGATTTCCCCGAGAATAAAGAGAAAAGGATGTTCTCAGAAATTATCCGTAAAGTCGACCAAAGATCGAAAATAAAATAACTCAAAAAACCTGTGATTGACAATCTTATTTGTCACGAAATTTCAATAAATGTAGGTTCAAGAATATTGTTGCATTTTTATTTAACTGTTAACCGATTGTTTTATGTTTTGTTGAATATATCAATTGTGAAATCGTGAGTAAAAATTGAAAATTTAATTGTTTGTTGTTTTTTTTGTTGTTTTTTTGCATTTTTCTCGATTACGAATTTTAATATTTTATCAGAAGTCAAAAGAAGGTATGATGTACGACGGAGTGCTTGTAGAAAAGAAGAAAAATATTTTTTTAAATTCTGAAAACTATATTGAAAACTCTCATCGGAAAATCTATTGTATCAAAGATTAACAATTTCTTACTTTCACACCGGGCATAGGTATACATATGGTTGCTGGAAATCACACTTTGTCGTGGCAAAAAATCACAAAGATGCCAGTTCTCCTTCGTGGCCTACTTCTCTGAGGTGGATGATACATGAAAGATAGGGTAGCGGAGGACATTGTTGAGAAAATAATGTTTTCTTGAAATTCTTGAAGGGGCGATCTTGTTTCGTTTAAACTTTTCATCAGCTCAATTAGCTTTACATCATTTGGACCTTACAAGTCGAAGCTCGTCATTATTCTTACTCAGCCTAAACCCTAAAAGTTGGATAAACTAATACTCCCATTGTAGTATGTAAACAGGATAAGAAGATGGATGTCCGAGAATACTTCAATACCAAAACACATCGTGAAATAATGCAGCTGTGGTGTTTTCACATTTCATGATGTAATTCTGGAAATCTAATACCGGAAGTACATGATGACATCTTGTATTTGAAAGCAATTGAAATTCTCAAGTCGCTACACATAAATTCTTAACTGAGTAATCCAAATTAATGATGCTCTACTCTAAACATTTTTAATGACATCATGACCGAGGGAATTTTGTTGATCGAAAACATAAGAAACTGAGATGATTTTTCGAGTGAAGTAATTTCTTATGCTGATAATGAACTCTATTTTGACTGAGATACCGCTGAGCTAATAAGATTCGGGAATAAGAAAATGATAGATTTGAATAATCCCTACTAACATTGTTCTTCACTTCCAATAAATAAATAAAAACAAAATGCAAGTTTTCAGGACAAACCGTTAAAACTATTTATAAAACGGTGGAGGTAACGTTAATCAAATCGTGATGAATCAGTTCTCTAATTAATGAAATATTTGTAGAAATATGTTAAGGTAAATTACTCGGACACAAATTCCCATATTCCAGAGCAAACCCAACTTATAAATAATTTTGCTTTCCAATTATACAAATTATTTACGAAAAATTTCGAGTTCTTTGCAAGTAGCTTACGATAACCTAATTAAAAATATTCAAGTATGCTTACGATAAACTAATTACAAAAGGTGAAGTATGTGTGTGGGAACGATTCTCTTTCCAAAACTACAATATATACGAATGAAACCAGTGAATTGAAATTTGGTTTCATTGGGAATGGAGTTCTATTTACTTCCGACACTCAGTTCCGGTTTCTACAAATTCAAAAGTTGGAAACAATGATTATTATAATATTTTATGTACAGTAAAATCTGCGTACAGATTGCCCTAATGCATTTTCATGCATCGTGGCGATGTTTTCATGTTCGTGATAATGGTGGAACTATTTTGATTCAATAGTTTGTATCTTAAAATATTTCTACACTTGGTGTCTTTTTAATACTAAGATTCTTCTAAGCGAAGTGTTTAAGGAAATTTGAGTGGTTCACGCTGAACATTTTTTTAACCTTTGAAACTGTACAGAATATAAAACAATATTCAAATATCGGATCGTGAGTTTGAAATAATTAATAACATTTTAATAAACCTGATTTTGGATTTACTTCTTGCTCAATAACTGGGTTAGGGTTGCAGTTACGAGCGTGCTTCAGAAATTCTGTACGTTTTTCTTGACGGAACGTATATTTCTCCAATGGCAGAAGAGACCAGATTATTTCAGAGACCAGTTCCCTTGGTTTCCGCTCCCAAAGAAGCCGCATTCTGTCAATTATTTCTAGTTCTGATGATAATTAGGTGATCAACGTCAACAGACTCATCTCTTACGTTTCTTACTCAACTGAACTACTTATGAGAATTATACGAGAAACCTGTTGAACCACTAAAACACGTCGGGAAACACCAATATTTGAGAAGTAATCTATCTCCTTAACAGGTCTCGAGTACTTTAAGTCATTGGTTCTTGACCTTCCTATGTCCGGGACGCTCCTTGAAGGCAATTAAACGTTATGCGACGAAGGCAAATAAGTACAATCTTATCACTAATTTAAATGTAAGTTCTGTATGACTAGAACTTCTTTTAAACAAGTTTTTATTTGAAAAGTGCTAAACTAAAAAGTAAAAAAAATAATGATCAGGAGAATTGAAAATCAAAAATGTTCATCAGAAAAGTTGATCAAAGAAAGAAATTCAGACAATTTTAAAAATTTGAGGTGTTGAGCGTCATAATTACTAATACTACTAAAAACATTCTGGAACAATGCCACAAGTTTTTGAAACTTTCTGATTTTCCGTTTTTGATCAACTTTTTGGTTTGATTTTCAATTTTATTGAACTTCTTTTCCACTTGTTAAAAAACATTGTTTAAAAAGTACTTTTTACGTTTATTTTATTTTATACTTTTTAGTTCTTGAAATTTTTAATTTATTTGTCAAATGAGCACTGCAAACTCGACGCAATTGTTACCAATTGCCATTATTTTACAACTCGACGCAATTGTTACCAATTGCCATTATTTTACAACTCGATTCGAAACTTGAAGGTGGCCGAAAAAACAATTACCGATTTTGAAACGTAAACTGGCACAAGAATAACCTATTGTCATGAAAACCTCACATATCTGTAATATTTCAGCTCCATTGGAATACTGGAAGTGGCCAAAACTCCAATTACCGATTTTGAAACGGAAGGACAACATACATACTAGGGAAGCAATTTAAATCACATTTTCGCTTTTTACTAGCTGTTATGTAATGTGATGGTTATGGTTATGCGCATTAGCTGATGTTGGTTTCAAGCGCAGTTAGTTTGATTCTCGTTTCAGACTCTATTTCTGTCATCTTGTTATGTAGTGAATGGCTATTGGAATTTCATTGCTTCGTTCAAACAATATTCTCTCATTTGCGATATCCAAAAGTTTCGCGAGAAATTAGGTTTTAAGTCTAGATCTTCCCTCAGGAAAGTCATTTTTTAAAATCTTGTCTGTATTTTTTATTTATTTTTATTGTCAATATTTTGGTGTTTTTTTATTGAGAACAAAATTAATTAAGACCATTTATTAACATTTTCTATTAGGAAAGAATAATTTTAAAATTGGTCAAATGAGAGTGTACGTAAAACTAGTAAAGTAATCAAAATATTAAAAAATAAAAATAAATATTTTTAAACAATTGAAAAACTATTTCAAATTTTTAAAAGTTCGTTTTCTTGTGCCTACAGAAGTTAGCGGTTATAAGAAAGAACGTTTCTGATGTTTGAGTATTGCTGTTTTTAATCTAAAATTGGTGACGTTTTATTGCATTGGAATTTATGATCTCGTAACAAATCCTTGAAATTTCTCCTACTCTAAGCTGTCTCTGAACATTAAGTTGTCTAGTATGAAAATTGCTGTATATCTAAATGAAATTGATATGACGGAAGTTCTTTCAATTTAGATTCAGGTTCAAATAGAAAACTTAAGTTACTTACGTCAATTTACATTAGAAACTTAAAGTTTCAATCAAAGATGATAAAAATTATGTATATTGTACAGAAGCTCTAACTTCTATGAATTTAATATTTTGAAAACTTAGTTTCGTAAGAATTAAAACATATTTTGTGATCGCAGAAGTCTTATCCCGGGTTATGCGACATGACGTACTTCAACACAAGTCGATAGAAGATGAAATTTTATTTATTTAGATAAAGAGTTCAGTATTTATTAAGGGGCATTATTCCATTTTTTGAGAACAAAATCAATATTTATACGAAAGGAAAGGAACAAAAATAATTACAAAATTAATATTATATTTTAAATCATTTTCAACACCGATAATTGAAATAACTCTCAACGTGTAAATAACACGCTACTTCATACCCCACCGAAAAATAGAAAATTCTGCTCAATATTTTCTTGTATACGATGGTTTAATTTATTTGGAATCGAGTTGCAACACCTAATTTACCTGCAAACTTGATTTTCAAAGTCCTATGTTCTTATTTCAATCAAAATTCGGCGCATTGTGATAAGGATTTTTATTTTGCCGGATGAAGCCGAAACACATCATAAAATGTACTGTATATAAAGTGCGTACATTGTGAACTAATTACACCGTATTTTGGTGTTGTAATTAGTGATGTAACTTAGAAATCATGAGGCGCGGGGTGGAATTTTTTTATCCCCCCCCCCCCTCGTGCACACTATAGATTTTGGAGGCACCATGCACAACCGTGTTTGCATACCCCCTAATGCATATCCCGTGAGCTACGATGTATTAACGAAAATGAAATTTAGTATTTACTAATTAGCTTTACTGTTATATATTTTACGGATTTAAAAATGTTTCAGATAGTATTTATGTTCACATTAACTATTTTAATTAATGTTACTGACCCATTTGGAGGTCTCTCCAGACCCGGGGTGGAACATCCTCTCCGCCCCTATCTAAGTACCCTACTGGTTGTGATCTGCTTCTCATTAAAAACACACAATACAAAATACAATATCCTTCAAAATACAACTAAATAAAAAACGTGTGTTAAAAAATAATAATCGAGGTTCATGTCAGATCCCATAGGTACAATCTGCTTCGCAATAGTTGAGTCTCAAATAATCGGAAGCACACTGTATCATGAAATCAGTGTATTGCGTCCCCCGTTGCTCGTTTTACTTCAAATGTCACGTGTAGGCATTTTGCGTGTTCTGGGGACATTTATCGCCATTTAGAATTTCCAACGAATGGAAACGTAGGAAAAATATATGATAACATAAAAAATGTTTCATGGTGAAATATAATGACTATAACCATGTAATAAGAGATATCAGACAATCCTGCACGCCACATCCGTTTAATTCAATTGAACTTCCTATTATTCGTGTGATGAATGACAAAGTTTTCTTATCTTCTTTCAAAAAAAGAACGGAGGGGAAGCACACGAAACAATTGAAACACTCGTGACGAAGTCACGTGCGCGTAAGGGCGCAAATACGAAGTGCTTTTCCAGGAAAACTTACGAACCAAACCTGGAAATCATTTTTCAGACATCTCAACAAAATAAGAAAAAGTCTTATATTAAGTTCTTGGGAAAAGTAGCACTCTTATGTAGCATGTTAATTTTATAACAAGTATCGAATTATTTTTAATGTTAGGAGTGTGATGAAATATTAAATCCGCCTTGTTAAATGCGAAGGAAGTTGAATGTTAAATACAAAGGAAGAATAAAGAAAGCCAACCCGACAACAATTTTTTGAGCTTATTGTCGAGTGGTGCGAAACGTTTTCATAACACCGAGTCAGCGGATTCCCGAACAAGTAACACAATTTTAATCCAAGTGGGACACGGTCATCCAGATGTTGTTCATGGTACGACAAACCAAGCAGGGAGCTCACACATTAACAGATAGTGGGTTCGATACCCACTGAACTCATGGTTGTTATTGAAGGAATCATTTGTCATGCGTGTGGCACCGTTGAGAAAAATAAACTAATTTACTCTCCGGAAGCAAGCTAGGGACCATCTCATCAATCCGATCAACGATCCTAAGTCAGAGCCGTATTTAACTCTTCAGAGCAATCCTAAGATACGAATACAAGTAATTAGCTACCTTTTATATTATCAACATAATACGAACAAATTTGCATTAATAAAACTCAAAAAAGTTATTTCAGAAGCGCGCATTGTTATTAAACTATATATTATCCGGAAAATATTGTTTATAAAGTATTAAAATAACACAAAATTCGAGATTTATTATTTCAATAGACAACCACCCCTGGAAAACCTATGTTGACAATCCTCCGCTACCTGTAGGAAAACCGGTGGAAAACCTGGGTCAGGGCCAAATTGTTATAATATTAACGGAATAAAAAAAAAATTATTCAGTATTATATAAAAGAACTGTTTCAACTAATATAACAAATGTGTACTAATGTTTGAATTATTCCGAAAAAAAGTGGATGATAAAGAGAAGAGATATACGTGATCTAAATAAATAAAGAAAAACTTACGACCTTTCATGGACGAATAATAATTATTTTTTGTGATAAGAACTCGCAACGTTTCGACTTCGTCTTAAGCCGTCGTCAGGTGATTCAAATTATAACAAGAAACAGAACATTGAACATAAATATAAGTACAAAATGTTTATATTATATTTATGTTTAATAACATGTTGTTTTGTTACGTTTCTTGTTATTATTTGAATCACCTGACGACGGCTTAAGACGAAGTCGAAACGTTGCGAGTTCTTATCACAAAAAATTATTCTTATTCGTCCATAAAAGTTCGTATTAGATAGCGCAATGGACGTTAATTGTGGTAGAAGATACACGTTCGTTGAAGAGTTTCATTCTCACCTTTGGTGTTTTGTACGAGCTCATTGTAATTGTCGACGACCAGATGCATAAGGGACGCCATGGCGAGGCTGCAGCCGGCGGTCGACCTGTTCCTTGCGGAGTCCCAGCGCTGACTCGAGCTTCCATCGCGCGGCGGGTGCTTCTTTCGCGCGCCGACTGCCCCCTCCCCCACCGTAACACGACCGCCCCCTCTCCACAGCACTCCCTTCGGAAGAGGCACGCACCCACGACGAAGCGATGTCCTCCTTCGAGACGCATGGCTAGGGAGGGCTCAAAGAAATGCTCGAGACAATGTGCTCTGACGAATTAATAATGAGTTAAGGTCATTAGAATTGACAGAGTTTTAGGCACGTATTACACGATCGTATTTCTATGTCATATCTATGATCGAAGATACGATTTATGAAGATATTTATTAAACCACAAAATTTTACAAACTAAAATCCGACAGAAATAAATTAAGTACCTGTACGCAGGTCTGGCACAAAAAACTCACATACTAAGAATTACTTATTAAAACTTACTAAAAAGAAAAACACTAACAGTAATCCTATATTGTTACTCATGTAATTATTAACTATTGTATCGCTGAAGACCTATAGCTAGTTTTAACAGACAAAAACAGTGCTTTAACAATTATACAAACAAACTTGTAACACAAACTAATTTAAAATAGTAACAAAAACACACAAATAATAGAAACAAATTTCTAAACATTGGTCCTCACGTTAACTTCTTCTTTATAGTTAATATCTTATGAGTTAAAATTTTAGATTATTTGGCAATGAATTAAATAATCTATAGGCGGTAATAGGATCATATATATGACATAGAAATATGACCGTGTAACATCGGCCATATGTAGGGGCGGTGATCAATTGAAATAATTAATCTCAAATTTAGAGTTATTCTAATAGTTACGATTTATAAGCAATATATTCCGAATAACTATAGTTCGATAACAAACACACTGGCGAACCTTTCTTTGTGTTTTATTAAATACAAATTTGTTGGTATTTTGTTGATATTATAACACGTAGTTGATATAGTAACTTTTAAAGTTGATGCAGCAAGGGATTCCAGAAGACTCGGAACAATCCTCAAAGAAGTGAAATGCTCAGAAGAAAGTGTCCTGACGAATTAATGAGTTAAGGTAATTAAATAGAAATAGTATTATGTAGGGACAGAGGACTATTGAAATAATTAATACCAAATTTAGAGTTATTATAGTACTTACGATTTGTAACACTAATTATTTTTGTTGTGCAATTGTATTTTCTCTGTTCGAACATGTGTTGGGGCGGGCTTATACGCCAACCCGGATGTAAAATTTCGTCTAATCGGGACTAAGAAATTCCTTTTTGTTTTGTTATTTCATGTGTGACAGATTTCTGCATTTCTGGCAGTACATTTCTAATTAATGGCAATCTTGCAAGATTGTCTTTTAGTGTTTTGCAATAAAACTCCTGTTCCTGAAATTATGGGAAGAATAATTACTAGTAAATGTTGTTTCCATTATTTTAGAATTTATCTTAAGGGCCTGATGTTTCATAAATTTTGTTTGTTCTGTCTTTTTTAAAATGTTAGTGGAAGGAACAGCTACATGAATAATAAAAGTTTTTCTTATAGATTGTCTATTAATATTATTTCTGACTGGTTATGATCTACAGAATGGCATTTCTATTTTCCAAGACAGGTGGTGGATTGAATTTATCTAAGGGGGGGGGGGGGGGAAACTGTTTCAACCAAGTTAAAGATTTT
>NNCF01126532.1:103208-115688 GCA_002313205.1 Laupala kohalensis
TATTATTATTATTATTATTATTATTATTATTATTATTGAGGCTGTAGGGATCACCAACACCAAAGTCATTAAAGCTGTATGAACAATATTCCGAATAATCTGTAGTTCGATAATAATACTGATTATCGCCTTTGTGTTTAATTAAATACAAATTTGTCGCTATCCAGTTGACATTACGACACGTAGTTGATGTTATAACTTTTTATAAGGGTTGTGCTGAAATTTTTAATCCAACTCTGCTTTTAGGGTCCTTGATCGGAATTGCGCTTCCTCTCGGAGAGTAAATTAATTTAGTGTCCTCCACGTGGTCATACTAAGTTTGTAACTGTTCTTTTTTTTAAAAATATTAATTTTTTATTTATTTATATTTATGAATTCTCAAATGTGTCGAAAAAAAATATTTTCTTCCTCAGGGCTTATACATATACTAGTTCCTCTTTACCCACCTACATCGTCCCGTGCGTACAACCATTCATACCATAGTGTATGGTATGGAAGGTTGTATACCAAGGGACGGTTAAGTGTGTAGTGTTTTAGTGGAGGCATGGATGGATAGGTAATATTCATGGGATGATTGGGTGACTGTACGCACGGGACGATGTAGGTGGATAAAGAGGAACTAATATATGTATAAGCCCTGAGGAAGAAAATATCTTTTTTCGACACCTCGGTGAACACATAAAAAACTATTTTTATTCTGATGACCTTCACTCATTATCTACTTTGACCAATGTTGGGGTCAAAACTACTCATCCTGTCAAATCTTTGGTTTGTACTTACTCTTTAATTTATGAAAGTAATTACGCATATCTCAAAATTAACCTTACTTCCGAGTTAACACTTCCCATAAAGTATGAATACCGTGCTAATATAGGGTTGAATGGTTTTGTTCAAGATATAGTGTGATGTAGCTGATCGAGGTGGAATTTATTGGTTTTGTCCCCAAAAATTTTCTGAGGAATATTTTGGTAAGATGTGGAGAAATGCTACCTTAAGTTTATTTTCATTTCAGTAATTTATTTTTTAGTAAATTTTACTCTCAATTCAAATCAAGGAAATGCTATTATGTTCACTTCTAATCAAATAACTTTGCGTTGCATACTGTTACTCTATAGTTTTATTGAAGAATAATTATAGATTCCTTGGTAAAGCGTAATTCACTCGTTAGGCTTTTGGATGTTATTTATCACGTATTGCTTTAGTTTGCTAAGTTAATTCTTTTGATGGTCAAAATATTTTTTTTTCTTTTCAATCCTTTAGTCCTTTATGAACTCAACTATTGTAAGATTCATTTTGCTCCAAGAGGTCGATAAAACTTGATAAGAACAATTCCGAACTTGGTCTTCTAGAACCAACAGACCATAACATTTGTTTAAGGATATGAAGCCTGTGATTCTAATTTTTAAATTGTAGAAATGTAAAGTATTGTACTTCATTAAATTTTGTATACACCACAGTTGGAGATGTTTAATTGTCAGATTTTATTTCTAAATCTCAAGTAAATAAAACTCTTCGCTTCACATGTCCACTTCACAATTTCACCAACAATTGAAAAATCTGAAGAGGTATTTGAAAAAATAAAAATATTTATTATCAATGTTTTTTGTCTGATTAGGTATTATCTAACATGAAAATAACGTCATCTTTTTGTGATAAATAATTTCTGGATCGGTAACGATTAACCCAAAAGAACAATCAATAGCTATTAATTAATTCGTAAACTTACGATTTACGCGTACCGTAATATTTAATTTAGTGTCAAAAAGGTAATCTTGGTTTTGTGATTGAATTCTTCGATATTTTTCAAGGACATTGGCGTCGGCGTACCTTAAAAAGATACGGAAGCAAATGACTTAAGTTTTGCGACTAAGCTATCTGCAAATATTAATAATAATAATAATAATAATTGCAATCACTTTGGATTACAATTACTCAATACGCATATTTGAGAATAGTTTTGATACAGTTTGTATTTTTCCTTGTTTGGAGCGTCGTAAATATGTGCATGGCAGGTTCAATGGAGTAAAAATATAGCTATTACATCAATATTTCAAACTATCAGAAGATTTATAAGTTAGTAAAGTACAGTTGACACACGTCAAAACAGTTCTGTAACTGAAATAAAAACTTTATAACAGGAATGGATATAAAAATTTTAGAACAAGAAAATCAACATAATTTCTCCACTAATCTAAACGTTCGAATAAGGAAAGAAAAATGTATGTAATAATTGTCCGTAGCTGTTATTTTTAGAGGAACAGTACAGATGGTCGTTTATATGATTGTCATTACTCGTAAATCAACGTGGCAAACATCAATAAAACAAATATTTTAGATGTAAAAGCGGTATATAAGAAGTATAATAACTGGCGAAGACAATACTGAACATTGCCAGTATTACGACACCGTTCGTGTAAGACCGTTCTTGCTGTATATTTGCCCGTGCAAACACTGATAAAATCCTGAGTCAAATGAAAGTTCGGTGGATGGGTTTGAAAAAAAAAACAAGCTTTAGTTTTAAAATTCGTTAACAAAGTCACGTGTTTACTGAGGTATCTCTGAGATAAATAATATCGAAAATTCGATTGACAAGTTATTACTAAAATAATTTCCGTTGTTAGTTTAGAATAAATCGATTTATCTATTTCATTTTTTAATAACATTCCTTTATTAACTCGAACAATTCTTCTCGTTTTCTTAAAAACGATAATCTTACCTAAAGAAGTAAATTACGATCATGAATTAATTTGCTGTACTTTACTACTTAGACTTTTAAAAAGTAAAACAATCTTTTTCAATTATTCTTATCAGGTTCGTATCCAAATATATTTCGGAGTGCGCCGGGTGGCAAAATCGTCACCAAAAGATTTACATTTCTATAAAATTGTACATCTTTAAAATTATATTTATTTATTTAATTTAATAATTACTACTACATTAGCAAAATTTTATACCGCTGAATTGTTTCATCATAAAGAGAAAAAAATTGGAAGGGGCTGGGACCCCCGCAGGCGACGTGTTTGACCCATACATATCGCTTTCGTTGAAACCTCCTGCTCTTCTTCCGGATAAAAAAATTAGAAAAAGTTAAGTAATCCGCGTCCTCCAAATAATCGTCTAGTGAACTGAAAAAGATTCTCCTCCGTGTCACAGTGACCCACTTGGATTCCGTGTAGGAGGATCGCTTTTCGTGTTCTTGTTTTTCTCGTTTTTGTTTCTTTTTTCTTTTCGCGTCAGAATCCTCCTGAACCAGTCATTGGGAATCTGGACGAACGACGCCGCAACGCTGATGCAAACGATATCCAACGTGCCAAACCTGAAAACACGTCACTCACCAGTTCTCTTCCTCACGAGTTAGGAAGTGCAGAGGAGGGTTCTCATGTCTGTAACCATTCATCAGTACACGATGTGGAATTCTATTCCTTTTTTTAAAAGTTTTTTATAAAAATATTTTAACTGTCGAAGAACTGCACATCCAGACTAACAACCCGATATACATACACACACACACACACACACACATATATATATATATATATATATATATATATATATATATATATATATATATATATATATATATATATATAATGATATTATTGTTAGTTGGTTTTATAAAAAAATAGTTCTTAAAGAACTGAACACTTTATATTATTTTTGTGGACTCATTTGAAGACTCCATATAGGATGTGAACTGAGACACCTTGGTTATATTAAATAATAAATTATTTTGACAAAAAGGAATTTACAAACTGATGTGACCACGTGTGGGAAAGTCAACTAATTTACTCTCTGGAAGCAAGCAAGAGATCATTTCATCAATTCCGATCAAGGACTCTAAGGCAAAGGTGGATTGAAATTTTCACTACTTAGATAAGAATAACAAGTTAGATACGTGTTATAATATGATCAGAATACCAACAAATTCGTATTTAATTAAACAAGAAGATCACAAGTTCGTATTATAGAGTATTCGGAAAATATTGTTTATGAAGCGTATGTATTAAAGTAACTCTAAATTCGATATTAATTATTTCAATGAAGCGATACTACGCAGGAACCTAGCGAACCTGTACATAAAATCCGCCTCTTCCCAGACCTATTGGTTCTATAGCATGGTTGAATCGTTTCCAACTATTTCCAATTTCCTCTGCTCTTGCGACCAGGAAGACGTTCATATCCCAATAGCTTCAGACAGCTCGTGGGAATCCCCGTTCATCTATTTCCTTGGACGGGATGAAGCCGAACTCGGTGACACGCAGGGGCGAACCTGGTGGTGGACTTGGCAGACACGCGTCGCAATAAGATCCGGTGCCCCGAATCGGGTTCGTGTGCTGGTTCGTCTCGGATCTGTTATACCAACCAGCTGGCTAGAATTTTGCAGTCAATTATAATTCACCCTGGAGGGGCGAGGCTGGAGGACGTTCTACTACGTAATATTGATGATGAAACCAGATTTCAAAGGATTTCAAGCGGCGAAATGAATGATTTGCGTCCTTGATTACGTTCCTTTTTCGTGTTAAGTGTTGGGGTCTTCAAGACTTTTTTTTTCTGTATTACTAGAGTTATGAAACGAATTACATGAAATCGTGATTATATAGAGTTAAAACATATTAGTACACTATTGAATATAACATAAAATAACTGTTTCTATGTAAACTAGTATTTTTTTTCTATTTTATTACAATAACTAACAATTGTGGGGTGTTTTGTTCGAAGAATTTTTATGTATATGTCGATTCAAAAGTTTCATTTCATTTATTTTATTTAAATCGAATCTACCGAAGTTTTCATTGAGAATGAACTTGCTATAGTTCGCGATTTTTATGGATGAAATTGAAGAGACTCCAAACACCAGGAACAGAATGCTCCAATGAAGCACTTGGTACTTGAATGTTCTGAAGATTAAAAATGGTGGTACAATGATAATTATATCATCGGTATGCATAAAAAATAAAATATTTTTAGCATAAAATATTTAATAAATATTAATATAAATAACAATATGTCATATGAAAAGAGTAGCTGACTTACTAATTCTATTGTGTTGTTTGAACAGCGACATATAGCAATAATAGTCATTTTGTACTGTAGAATATATTATAGGAAATATTAAAATTAAATAATAAATTTATTGTCAAAAAAAGCACTAACGAACTGCTGGACCACGTGGAGGACAAAAAACTAATCTCTCCGGAAGCAAGCAAGGGATCATCCTATCAATTCCGATCAAGGGCCCTAATACAGAGGCGGACCGAAAATTTAGGCATACTCCTAAGATAAGAATAATGTATTTAGCTACATTTTATAATATTAACAGAATACAAACAAATTTGTATTTAATAAAACATAATAAAGTTCGTTCACAAGTATGTATTATTATCAAATAATAGATTATTCGGAAAATATTGTTCATAAATCGTAGCAATTAAAATAATCTAAATTTGAGATTAATTATTACAATAGACCGCCGTCCCTAGAGCCTAGAATATGCGATTAAGTATGGTTCATTCCTAGGAAAATTTGTTCCCAAGAACTCATTCATTAGGGTACAAAGACTATGGCGGAACATTCAATTTGTAATTATCGTTCGATAATGAATCGGCGCCCCTGGATTCATCGATCAAGTATGACGTTGCACGATTATCTGTCAGTTGACTGTTAGATGTAACAGACTCGTTCTGTCAGGTGGATGGTTTAACGAATTCAGACTGCGAGAGGAATGCAGAGGATAGGGAAAAGTAGTTCAAACAGGATGCTTATCGTCCATTATTATTATCAGCGTTTCCCATCTCTAACACGCTACGCGCCACGCAACTTCTTCAATACTCAAAACGGTTTAGTTATTCACCAAAAACTAATGATTGCTTAAAACACGTTTCGGGTGTTATTTGTACAAAAATAAAAGAGACTCTTCGGATTTATATCCTGTAGTGTCGTGATGTACGTGGTACTAAAGTACAAATATGATTATGAGAATAAAGCTTCATGTTTATGCATTGATGAGTTAGTCCCGTCAAACTCGTTGGACGAACTTTTACGAAAATTAGGCTACAGGTTTCTTTAACCCACTCGCTTCGGAAACAGGATCCAAACCACTTTCAAACACATCGATCACTCCTTGTCTTTTAACTTTTTTTCTTAGTTAAAATCGTTCTGCAAAACATGAGTGTTGCGAAATTAATCGACCCTGAAGGAAATAAAAAAAAACAGGTTCAATATGATTATTTAGTGTTTTAAAGAAATCAAAAAATATTTACTCGTATAAAAATATAAAATGTATATTTTTAAAGTATTGAAACTGGAATTGTTGTATAAACACCCACGCGTTCTTCAGTGTCATACGTTTTGTCTGATACCCACCATGTTTCTACGATTTTTTATTTAAATTCACCGGTTACTTCGTATTTTTGGCTAAGGTAGACTACTGAATTCTTAACCGGTTCCCTCCCAACCGACTGAGCTGAAATTTGGCCCACGTATATTGTAAAGAAAATACATACTTCAGCAATTATTTGCTTACGAACCAGTTGTCTAAAGGAATTAATTTTGCTCTTTATTTTATGAGTAAATCGTGCGACAAGATTGTTAAAGACAAATAATTGAACATAAAATATTAAAACCACTTTCAGCGATAAAGATAGTAAAATATGTTTATTTTTATTAGGATCTACTAATATGAAATATGTATGGAGGTACTAGCATTAAATTGCATTAAGTTAATAAAAACCTGTACATATTTTGTTTGTTTTTGCTCGTGGATTAAATAAAAGTTTGTTTTGAAAAGGTATTTGTTATATTGTGTTAGTTACTCAGTCCATATTTTGTAAATTGCGGATGGATTGTTTTCGTAGTACATTTTGGAGCGGCGGTGGTAGATATTATTAGATCCATGTTGTAATTGTTAATGTGCTCGTCTTTCCTCTCAGGGAATACCGGTTCATACCCCGGTAGATCCAACTGGAATTTGTCATCAAAGAACGAAATGGGTCTGCGGCAGGGTTTCTCTCGTTAGTTTTGTTTCCTCTCACACACTTATTATGGTCCACTTTTCCCTTAATTCATATTTCATCCAAAATGCACATCCTCGTAATTCCTATGCATTAAAAGTATCATCCTCCATATGGCATATTTGCATTAAACGGAACCACCTACAGGATTGAATTATAGAGAAGCGGCGAAGATTGAAAAGTAATTGGCGTAGTTTGGTCTCTTTCCTGATCATCTTTAAGAAATTTCGCTACTTGCAAGTATTAATCCTTACCCTACATTTCTTCGTTAACTTTGCCTTACTTGTTTCATTCCACGTGTGAAAAGTTACATCAGTTATGAAGAGTAGGTTGCTCCACCCTCTTCAATCGGTGTAGAACACTTCATAACATGGGGAAAGTATGGTAAATTAAACGTCCTTTTTGTTGTTGTTCATACTTTTAATGTTATAAAGCTTTTTCGGCTGCATAGCATTATATGCATCGTCACTAACATACACTGAAAATTTTATATAGTGGTGGTGGGGAAGGAGGGGTGTTAATTCTTTCCGTCTTCTGCCGTCAGTTCCAGGAAAACCCCGACACCCCCCTTTCACACCCTTCCAACGTCACCGCCACTCTCTCATTCACAATATAATGACTTCCCTTCGGCGTCCTCTTCGTACTTGCCACAAAGGTTTCCTCAATACTCAGGTACGTAATTTTGTCGGTTTGCTCACTCTGTATTTGTTTTCATCATTTTTCATTGTTTTTTTCTCTTTATTTCATTTCATAATTTCAATAATTTTTACACTTCTTTCGATACTGTTTTTACATCTCAATTATTGAATAATTTTGTTTCAATTATTGTCGTTTTCATATATATATATATATATATATATATATATATATATATATATATATATATATATATATATATATATATATATATATATATATATATATANGTGTATGTTGAAGCCGAAAAAACTTTATAACATTAAAACTATGAGCAACAAACAAACGACGTTTAGTTTATCATTGTTTGATAATGTTGCTAATTACCAAGTGGGAAAAGTAATTACACGATCCCATTCGCCTCTTAATATCCCTTGTTCTCAAATGATTTATCTATAATCTTGTTGTTTAAATATATTTAACATCACAAAATTCTCCTTGAAGAACAGTTAAAGTAATAAATAAAAAACCTTTTCAAAAAACAAACTTTTATTTTTGTCACGAATAAAATATGTTTATTTTTTCATTAAGTTAATACAATTCCAAATGCCAATACGTCCATGCATATTCTACATTAGTAGATCCTAATGAAAATAAACTTACTATTTTTTTTTGCTAAAAATTATTTTATATACATCGGCAAGTTCGTGCTTACGTACTATCAGTGTCATATGAAATTAATTATATACTTTAATGAACATCTAAAAACTAACGAAGAGTGAAGTTAAATAAAAGCTTACAAAAATCGTTAAACACCGATGCTATTATTTTTACGACTTAATTAATTTATCATATTCTAAACTTAATACGGTATTACGACAAGTGATGTCGTAACAACATACACAAATCCAACTTGCGGACTATTCGCTTAATAGATTTGCATGATTTGTGTCCTTTAAAAGTCGCCTTCTTCGCCAATTTCTCTTGTCACGTTTTCTCATTCCTCCGAACTTTACATCTTGTCAAACGTCAAACATATTTTTGAAGATTTCTATTGATATTTATATGACCCACCGACCAGAAACTGTGTCTTCTTCACTTGCACAGGTGTTGCTGTGAGGGATAACATTGGTTCAATCCCGTTCAACCAATAAGGGCGAGGTCTGTAACGGACATTTGACATCCTCTCTTCCAGACAAATATTGGTTGGTTAACGTAAGATTCCGTGTGAGTGTTTCATCTCCCCTCCTCAACTATCTCGCCCCCGTATAAGTGATGTGGTAAGATGGAAGAGCACGCCTAATGTTTTAAACCTCGCAACCTCCTATTATCAAATCTACAATTATATTGAACTTATATACTAATAGATCAATTACTTGGAATGTTTGTTGCGTGGAAATCGGAAAAAGTAATCGATGACATTATTTGATATTTCAGAGGACACTTCTTAACGGTTATTGCTATTAAAATAAAAAAATATGGCCAATATTGATATATTACAAGAGCAGAAAAACAATTTAAATTGGGTACTGATCAGTAGATGTGTTGACTACGAAGCTTACTAATGTGTCCGCCCGAAATCAATTGCGTTACGTGAGTCGAACGTTCCACTGAACGTATAATCCACGTGACCGAATCGTGGAGGTAAAATTATATTAAGACTGTAAAGAACATTGTTTTGTTGTTGTTTTTTTTGTTGGGTCTTTAGGGCTCGTCAACATCGAGGTCATTAGAGCCCTAAAATTCTGTACAGATAGGGAAAATGCAGTTACGCACTAGGGAGAGCCAACATGACTCTCCCCGCGTGTGGGACTCGCCGAACGACACAACCATACCCACTAAAAACCCTCCTGAATTACAATAAATCAAAACATTTCTCAAAACATTGAGGACAAAAAATGAAAGGGTGGGGGGACAAAAAATGAGGAAAATGAAAGATTCCTTAGCCCAAATAGCGTCGGGATCGAAAAGAACAAGTGGTGACCAAGGGAGGTCAGGAAAGAGAAAGGAAGGAGCTTAGCACAAGCAAGTGGAAATAATGCCAGACTCAGCTCGGGGTCCCGTGTTTGCCAAACACGTACTTACTAGATGTAAGTCCCCTGGGAGGGAAAATACGTACATCATTCGTAATTACGTACATATTAGCATACAATAATGAAAACTGTGTAAACAAAAGATTTATTAGTATTATGTTTGTAACGTAATATACGTTCTGTAGCAATTATATTTTCAAGTGTTCCGATCGACATATGCATAAAACATAAAAACGGTATGTACAACAAGTGTATTTTATTCTGCTTGTAGTGCAGTTATCGTTTGATTTTTAAGCACGAAAATTAGAGGGTGAAAGAGTCTTCTGAAAGTTATGCTTCGAAATATCTTACCATGCTTATTTTTTCGAAGCATAATCTTGAGAGGTAACTCCACTTCTTTCTAAGCATCTGCTTCATATAGTGCGAAGTAGAACATGCTACTCGTAGTACATCCTGTACATGAAAATTAAACGACAAATATACTACAAGTAAAAGCATTTGCTTCGCTTTTAAGCCTTCCAGTCGACCTCTCGCCTTCATCTGTGCGCTCGTAACAATTTTTAAGACCCCTCACCCCACTTTTTTATCGAGCCAATCCCTACGCTCGTTTTTTCTTTAAAGTATTACATATATGACGGGTATCTGACTTCGGTACATGAATTCCAACATTCCAAAGAAAATAGTTTCTTTATACTTTCTCATACACGTAGTATATAGAAGGTATTGTAATCGTGAAGAAATTCGAAAGCGAGATTTCGTCTTAAATATTCGTTTTGGTTCTGAAAAAGTGATTTTTGTCATAACGTCCGTCCGCCTGCCCGTCTGTGCACAGCGACTCTGAGTAAACGGATGAATCAATTTTATTCCCATTTTGTATTTACGGTTGAATTTACTTGTTGTCGATGCGCGTGCTGTAATTTTTTTTTTTTTACTTTGAAACAAAGGGTACTTCACATGATTGTACTCTTTTGAATATTTATTAAAAACGGCTCCAATGATTTTGATTAAATTTTCTGTACGTAAAGTACAATTAGTATGCATTACATCCGCATTAACGGTATTTCGCTTGAAAGTTTAGTATAGACTCAGGAAATAATTTTTTGTATGCTACTCTTACACATTAGTTTACTGCTTCAAGAAGCTTGAATAATATTTAGCAGTGTAAATGGACCAAGCAGACGTATAATAAATTTTGGCAATGATGTCCAACGTCGTATGATTCTTTGTATGTGTGGAACTATGCAAATAATTTTGTTCCCTGGATAACTCACTGAAAACTAATGCATCGAAACCAAACTACAGCATTGACTGCGAATGCTGTAGGAAAAGAAGTATATTTCTAGACAATTCCGCCTCTTCTTACTCACTGCACTCCACTTCCCGTTTCTTAGAATTCAACATTTTGAAAAAATGAGTATGAACATTTTTATTGTACATTGTTTTTGAGATACAGCGAATTGGCAGATTTGGAGGTAAGTAATAAACTTCTCAAGGTTTTGTGGATAAAATATTTTTAAGATAGATTTTCGAAGATAGTTCGCTGAGACATACTCCAGATATTTCACGAAACTTTACGAAACTACTCCCGAGAAGTAAAGAAGTTTGTGCTCTGCGTGGTCATATGCGGTTATTCTTTCACATTTAGTTATTTATTCCCAATATAATATCAAACATTTGGTGAAGATTTGCATTTCAAAGAAGGACTCGTTGCTAGAAAATTGCTGGCCTTGCGTTTGAGCAGAAGTGTAAATAAAAAAAAACCCAGATGGATGATACGTCTTATTACGGGGACAAAACAGTTTTGTTATGTAAGTTGGTGTTACCATAAATGACATCATTTCCCATACACTATTTATATCGGGTTTCTTCCAAAGAGTCTCATTTCTCGTTATTTAGAATAAAAATTTTGCTTTAGTGTTCACTCAATTCCAATTAATTCAATTCACAGGTTATTGTGTTGAAACCATAAGTCCTGGTTCTCCATTCGTATATTGTACTAGCTGAGTCGCCGCGGCTTTGCTCACCTGAATTTTGTAATATGTTTGCAACTTTTTTCTCTCGCACAATCCCATTTATATCTAGTGAGAATTTAATTTTAAATCTAATTTCGAATTTTTCCATTATTTTTACAAGTCATCGTTTTTCATCGCATCCCTATGGGTGCCAGGAATGTCTTACCCCACTGTACTTGTTGCCTGATAGTCAGTCATCTATGTATGAAGTTTGGATAAATTGCTCCAGTCACTCCAGAGTTATGGAGGAATACATAGAAAAAGGACTCTAACCCCCCATTTCCCCCCGTTAGGGGTTGATTATCGTATAATTCTTTCTTACAGGATGTCTACATCGTAAGGGAACCTATCAGTCAATTTCCAAATTTTGTAAGCTTTTTAGTACGTGAGATTTCGTGTTTGGTCAGTCATTAAATCAGTTAGTACGTGAGTGGTATTTCACATATATGCTCATACAGATGTCTTGTCTTACCGTTACAGAGTACCGATGTCTTTGGTATCATTAAAAAAATTGACGTGTAATCTTGTCACAACATTAAGCGAAGAATTATGATCAGCAACCTGTGCTATCGACGCTAACCGTGTAAACATCTGAGTTCTTCACAATGTTAGAGAGGCGAAGGTTTTGCCTCCTTAATAACGAGCTGAAAATCCCGCGCCGGCGAAGATTATACTGCAGAGTCCGTAATACGATAGCGGTGCATCCATTAACCGGTCAGTCCATTAACGGCAAGAAATAATCATGGATGTGAAATACTAGTTTTTTCCCTTCATTCTTCATTTTCAATT
>NNCF01126532.1:116010-161117 GCA_002313205.1 Laupala kohalensis
TTTTCCTTTCATGAGAAATTTATACATCAAATTTAAGTACTAAAATACTTATGTAGTATATCTTGAAAATAAATCGACACTACTGTCTTCTATATATTAAAAATGTTTAAAAGTTGATGAGAAACAGAAAGATAAACATAAAAATCACAAATTTTTACCGGAACCGTTCCGATATTCAGCCTTCCTCCTGGGTCGTTTTGATCGCCCACGTCTGTAAAGACTTCTTCTTTCAAAATTCGTAACATCACGAAGGAAGAAAAAGAATTAATTTTTGAGAAATAAAAAAAAATTGTATATTCTAGTCTTCGTCGAAATGACAACTGCATTGTTTATGGAAAAAACCTGTTCTTATTAATTTCCTGTGATTAATCATATAAAAGACCATTACCTTAAGGGTACACTTAGAGGGCGTTTAAAATCTTCTAGGTGGAGACGCAGATGAAAAACTTGTATCAATTCATTTCCTAGATCTGGAGGGTGTTGCACAGTTGAATACCCGTGGCCTTGAACTTGACCGCTCATTCCTCTTCCGCGCTTTCTAACTCTTCCGTCACTTCGTGGCTGCAACAGCTGCGACCGCTCAGTTAATTGTCAATTTCGTTCCGAGAATACTCCTAATCATCTTGACCTACAATTCTCGTTACCTTACTCGTCTCTAAGATTTTTCTATTTCGCATCCCTCCTTCGTTTCTTGTCATCTCACCGTTTCCTTCAGCAACCCATCCTTTAGCTCTTGCCTCACTCGTAATTATCTTCGGAATCTATCCTACTAGTGCCACACGTTTCTCACGGAATTTCCTTGGGATACGTGGATAAGAATGGTGTCTCGCGTGAAATTCGACTTGTTTTTTATATATTGCTACAAAATAATATTTGACTCATAGGAAAAAAATAGGTTTCAGATTGAAAATAAATAGTTTTTTTCAGTTCTTAGTACTTAAGGGTTACTTTAAATTATTACAAATAGTGAGACTAAAACAGTGAAGAAACTCCAGAAATATTTGTGGCAAGGGAAATATGAAAAATGTAACCCCATCCTGTTAAGCAGACCACCGGGGAACTATCACTACTCCCTAATAACTTGAACATTTTATTAACACGACATCGTCTGGTCTGTCTGCTTTTTCATTTCTTCCTGCCCATTCGTTCCTGCACTCTTTCTCCTTCTTTCCCACTCCAAGGTACGCGGTCTTCGTCTTATTTTCCTGCCTCCGTCTTCCACTTACTTTTTACTACCCCTCCATTATCCCTAACTCGGAAGATGCATCCGATACCGCAGCCTGGCGGTATCGGATTAATACTGGCAACATCACCTTTTCAATGAAGATTATTACAGGCAGTAACTTACTTTGGACACTGACCACCTCCTCCATACGTACCATTACTATCCTTAATATCGCAATGATTATCGATATTACATGTCTACTTGTGTTGAGTACCTTTGTACGCCTCTTTTATTACCCAATCGTAATACTGCCAGATTGAATACCACACAGACCATAACTACTCCTGGGAGCTATGGTTAACACTCTTTTTATTTTTTCGAGTTCTAGATTGGTTCTGATATTTGCTGACTTGTGCCAGAATAACGTCCCAAATATTTTCCAACTTTCTGAACGAGACATCATTTCTTGCGAAAGTACTTCAGTATAAAAACGTTTTAAGGTATTAATAATAAAATTTAAAGATAATTAATTAATAAAGAGATGTGTTGTTACTGAATTTTCTTTCTGACATGAGTTGTATCGAATGTTCTGACACAAATGCCCTCTAAGACAATCAAGAAATTGCTACTTGGATATATTTTCAGAATATAGTTAGAAATCTATGAAACACTAGATATCCACATTTTTGTATAACTTTTAAAATACACATGAGTCAGCAATTTTATACATGTTAAATAAAACTTCTTTGGACCATGCGAAGGTCGTAATACTTTTTGCACCAAAAGTTACTCAATCCACTCGAATTATGTACTGGAAAAAATTAACACTTGGAAAACCATTGCACATCCTTTCTCATATATGATTATCACTGTTTACGATATAATGAAGAGTAAATTACATTAAATAATAAATTTATTGTCAAAAAAGCAGTTACAAACTGCTTATGCTCACGTGGATGATAATAAACTAATTTACTCTGCGAAAGCAAGCAACGAACCATCAATTCCGATCAAGGACAGCAAGGCAGGGACGGATTTAACATTTCCGCACATTCTTTAGATAAGAATAAAAATAGTTAGCTACGTGTTATAATATCAAGAAAATACCAACAAAAAATTATTTAAAAAAACAAACAAAGTTAGTTCCCTGGTACGTATTATCAAATATGGATTATTCACAATATAGCCTATAAATCGAAAGTATTCAAATAACTGTAAATTGAAGAATTCAATTATATTACAATATATTTAATTATATTACAAATAATTATTACAATAGACCGCCGCCCCTTGGCATGAGCCTATTCGTTCATACTACACATACGCCAATATTAAACGTCCATGAAACCAACTGACTCGTTTAGTCAGAATCTCTGCGCATGAGAAAGTACTTAAGAATGCGAATGAAATGAATACAGTTAGCTACTTCAGCATTGATCATTTGCAATTCATTGAGCAACGGAAATACGGTGAATTACAAGGATTGCGATCGTACAAAAGAGATTCCTTTCTTCATCGTGATCTGTAGGACACGGACTGTATACAAGTAGTTACATTTATATGTTCTGGCAACCCAATATCAAGAGCTACATGTTTTTACTACCTGCTTTTAAAAAAATCTAGAAATCAACCTCAACCAACATTTCTTCCATACCAATTAATTAAAATTAAAAATAAAACATTTTTAATCGTCAAAAAATCGAACAACTTTTATCACTTAATAATATTACATGTGACATTTTATTGTTTTCCATTTTATTTTGTTTTATCGACGTACTTTGCTCACTGCGGTTGGAGAGGGGGATATGACAGTTGCTCCTCGCGGTGAAAAAAACCCTAATACCTCTCAACATTTGCGCCTCGCGCTCACTGAATGAATTATTTGTTCGTGTACGCCTAAGATGTAGTTTTATTATAATTTGATATTATAATAATGAAGCATTTAAAATTATAATTCTAACTATTTTGCTAAATGTATTGATCTGAAAATGTACAATTTATTTGTTTGACTTTTTTTTTCTTCTTTTTTTGCAAATATAACCTTAGTAAGTTGAATGTGACTGCTTAATGTTAGCCAATGTATTGATCTTAAAATGTATAATTTATTTCTTTAATTTTTTTTGTAAATATAAACTTTGTTTATTGAATGTATCGTGTGCATTTTGTGTGTCTGTTTACTTTGTGTGATCACCCGAGGACGGCCGCTGCTCCACGGAAAGAGGCTGGGCCGCCACTGTCAATGCCTTTTTTGACTAATCAGGGGTGCACTCCGAACATCTTTGACCGCGAGACGCAACTGACAGTCACCCGGTATAATTCCACTTTCTTTGTGTTGTGAGACCTGGAATATAAAATGGAATATCGCAATAGTGAGACAGTACCATCCCGAATTTGAAATAGAACAATTTACGAGTCCTTTCTCACATGTGCCTCAAACTAACTTCCATATTTGCTTTCTTCGATGAATCTTGATCTAATTATGACACGTTGCAATTTTTAAAATAATTTAAATCTTAGCTCGTAATAAACGAGTTTATGAACACATCTGTATCATTAAAATACGTATTTATTTATATAACCATACCAATATATGCGTAACGCGAAACTAGTCTGTTTGCTACCTGATCACGACTATACCATCGATATGAAATTTGTCAGGAAGATAGTTTAGATGTCGAGGGTGAACAACTTTTATTTTTTTAACGTGTGATAAGAAAGATAGAAGTTTATTTTACTCTTAACGTCGGTAAAAAAGTGAAAAACAGAGATATATTCGCTTACGCTGCCTAAATGATTAGAGACAGGTGACCACTATGATCGGCGATATTGTTTACCTGAAGGAGTCCTACAAGAAGGTCCTTCACAGCATATATCTATCTATAAAAATTAAGTTTTACAAAAAAGTCCGCGACAGTATATGTCTACCTACATAAATTAACATAAATTATTGATAGAACGTTACTATTACTATTATTGACAGAATATGATTAAAAATAGAAATGTTAAAATACTTCAAATAAAGACAGAAATTTATGTAGGAAAAATCAATAATGATCAAATTTAATGGGTTATTTGTATTTCGCATTTATAAAAGATAGATTATGTCTTTATTTTTTATTTTTTTCATTTTTCATTGATTTGTGACCCAGTTCCTCGATCTTCCGGCCATTGTCTAGGTTTTGCGCCTCTTCCTAATTATACTCTTCTCTTGGCTGCTCCTGTTAGATAATTCAAGAGTTTTAATGAAATGGAGCAGCCGCGTCATGCTTCGGAAGCGAATTTCCGCGTGATGGCGCAGTGTATAAGTCAAGTTTTGTATTAGTTTTGTACTATTATGAATTTGAAAAATTAGGTTGTTTTACATGTTTTTAGAAACCAATAGGTAATAGTATATTGATCTTACCATACGCATATATTTAATTTTTTCCTGAGTGTAAGAAAAATTAGTTTAAGNATTAGTTTAAGAAAAATCGGGGGCAACACAGGGAAATCCTTATATGTTTATTTTTCTTATCCACACGTGTGTGATCTCGAAGTTCAAGTATTTCAACGATACGTGGTGTTCATGTGTGTTGAAGAANTTAGTTTAAGAAAAATCGGGGGCAACGCAGGGCTAGTTTCTTATATATTTTATATTTCTTATATGTTTATTTTTCTTATCCACACGTGTGTGATCTCGAAGTTCAAGTATTTCAACGATACGTGGTGTTCATGTGTGTTGAAGAATTTATTTCCGCCGATGAATCAAGCGTGAATAATGTCAAACACGAAATTACACTGTCAAGCATGATGGATGGAGAGGAATAAATAGGATAACCTTATATAATGACATTTAGTACAGCCATTCGAAATATTCATGTCTTCCGTGTTTCTACACGTGCACGAAGATATGTGGTCGTCACGACCACAAGAAAATGCCCAAGAACCGGGAATCGAACATGGAAATACCAGCATTAATTGTAGAAGTGTTGAGTGCTCCTTTTGCCGCAGCGTTTGTCTTTCGGAATGAGGAATTACGAAGTTACAAATATGAAACCTTGGATAGGTTACCGTAGTGCATTGATACATATAGACTTGTATATGATATAGACCCACATTTCTACGGTGGGTTGTCCGTAATAATATGATACAAGAGATGAAGTCCTCTCTCTCGCACATCCGCTTGGATGAGATAATGTATTTGTGGGTAACAGTCACAGAGGGGGATCGAGTTACCCCATCCAAGTCGAAGTATGACAAAGGCATAGACCCCAATCTTCGTTTTCCATTTTGGACAACCGCTACATAAGATCACTGGGTCAATATCACACACAAATATACAGTGATACGTCTCTATAATAAATTTATTGTCAAAAAAGCAGTACTAACTGCGTATGACCACGTGGAGGACAATAAACTAATTTACTCTCCGGAAGCAAGCAAGGGACCATCCCATCAATTCCGATCAAAGGCCCTTAGACAGAGGCGGATTCAAAAAAATTTCAGCAAAAGTTCCTAGATAAGATAAAAAGTTAGCTGCGAGTTATAATACATATATAATGTCAATATGTTTGTAATTTTACGCAAATTCTACAGGATGATATGAACGCCCCACTTGATTCTACAGTTTGTAATTCTACAGGATGATTTTGACTAACGCGTAAAAACTGTAGGGGATGATCCCTGAGACGATGAAAAACGTAAAAGGTTTAATGAACATATGCCCAGAAATGCATACGTTCCTCCCTAGAGAGTAGTACTTTTTCTCATGACGGTAGCACATCCCTCCTCCTCCTCCTTTTACTCCATTGACCTTATCGGTAACATTACTTATCCGCTCCAATTCCTTCGCCGTTTCTCTGTGGACTGGATGCTGTGCAGCGCTGTTGACGATGGTTAGGTTTCTGAATCGGGAGCTCGCCCACATGTTGTTATCAGACGGAAAGGCAAACGGCAACAGGTTGTATGCTGCAATGCTCTATCGGGAAACTTATCCCCGCCGACAACATCGCAGCATACAATGTTTACCCGTGGAGACCACTTGTAACGCTTCATGTAAAAGTGACCACACGACACAAAGTAATTTCACTGCAATATCTACAACGAATTATGAACCAATTAAATGACGTCGAGCATAGACCCCATGAATTTCCGGACATAATTTCATGACACATTTTTTGACCCTTCTTCTCTCAGTGATCGATCCCGAAAGATTTTACTCATTAGTCAAAATCACCCTGTGTATCGGGATCTTAAAATTTGTCCGCTATTGATGAAGTGTCATCTTTTGGAAATTTATGTCAAAGAAATATGCACTAAGGGAATGGAGTCAGCGAGAGAAATACGGGGTATACACTTTTTAAACATTTATTGACAAACGCAACAAATAATCTCCAAAATAAATGTCATGATTTTGATTTTTCACTTCTTAAAGTAAAATGAAATGAAGAGTTTTCTCAGAGAAAATTAATCTTGGGCGGTAAATGACTTGGTTCTAAAACAATTTTAATCCATTGTTTTCTTATCTATACTTTCCCGTATAGAACTACTCAATATTTGAAAATACTTCAATATTTGAACACAAAATGATTCAAGCATACAATCGATCTCTGAGATTACTCTCTTCAAGTTAGGAATTCATCGCTCAAAGTAGTGGTAGTGTCCCATTGCACAGACTGTGTGTAACGAAAGTATTGAAAAAGGTTGCGAGATCTCTTCGTATCTTTACGAATTGGCTCCAGGAGAGTCCATTTTCAAATAATCTATATAACATATATAACGAGCGTAAATATCCCGCAATTTACTGACAAAAATGAGCTCGTAACTTAAAACGGTATAATGGAAACTGACGTATGCGACTTATGTATTGACTTGCTCTCATATATAGTAATAGTTTAATCATCACAATTATTGTATTAATATAAAAATATATAGATATGAATCGGATTTTTCTTCATCAAATTTGTGTGAAATAGTGTGTGAAAGAGTACCAGTAGGTTATGAGTAGTCCCACGATCCGACGGGGTAAAGATAACATTGTTCTTAATTGAAAACCTGTTTTTCAAACGGAACGCCCCACTTGATCTCACACGCATTTTATATAGCTGAGAAGTTATTTCCGTGTACCATTCAACTCACTTTATTACCATTTCGTTTTATTATAATGAATCTAAGTTCAATTTTTTNGATGCTTTGTGTCAAATTGGAAAGTAGGAGTTTCCTTTTTACATGCATGTAGATTTTGCTCCTTTTTGTTTTTATAGTTTTTTTCTAACTGTACGCAACCTTGGCACTGTGGTTGTGTACATTATCTCCGGAGCCCCTTTCATCCCGACCCGGGTTTTTCTCCGGTTTTGCTCCGGGTAGTGGCGGATTTCCTTGGGCGGGATTGTCATTAATACCTTTGTTTTATTACTGTCGAATTTTTACTCCACAAATATGTACAATTTATCTTGAATAATTTAATTTAAATTTTGATAAGAGTACGTATTTATTAAATTATTTCTTTTATAAATATTAAATAGGCCACTACCCATGGGCCCTTGATCGGAATTGATGGGATGGTCCCTTTGCTTGTTTCCGAAGAGTAACTTAGTTTATTGCCCCCAATTCGCAACTGCTTTTTTGACAATAAATTTTATTTACTTATTTACGTTCAATGAGATGTCCTGTATTACTAACACGAATTATTACTGAATCGATGTATTGTGATCCAGAATTTAAGTGTAGCACGCTACAGATATTTATTTTGCCCAGCAAGCAAATGTTATGGACACTTATTTGGCTCTCGACATGTTACAACTCACACAATCACTTAAAAACATCTGTTCTCTGTGACTTTTTGCGGGTGAAAATGTACCCTTCGATTGCCTTACGTAGACGCGTACGTTGCTCTTCGCTCCTGAGCAACTTTTTCTGGATTGTTTACCTGGTATTACAGAAATTGAAGGAGATGCTACAACTTCCCAATTATATCAACCAAACACAGCTTAGAATACTGACACATTGACAACACTCCTTCGCTGTATAAGATCAACAATGCTTTAGAAAGCAAGTTCTTACCAAATAGCTATCGAAAACTAGCATATGTTGAACTCACAACTTCCGAGTACCTACTCGTGGAGGAGTGTTTGTATCGTCAACGGTCAGGTGATAAGTGCGACGGACCGGGACTCGAACCCGGGACCGCCTGATCTGAGAGCAGGTGTGCTGTCCACTGCATCCATCTCGACTCCCGAAGCCCGTACACAACATCCACCTAGCTAGGGTGGTAGCGACGGGTGCGGTGGGCAGCACACCAGCGACCAGACCTAGAGGTATCGGGTTCGAGACCCGATTCGTCACAATTTTCACCTGGCCGTTGACGATGTTAACATATTTTGGTAGCATTTTGTAAAAGACTTTTGTCACGTTCTCATTCTGTGCTTTTCACAGCATTTGTGAAACTGTTACACCTCGCCAAGTCTGTCCATTTTCGTTTAATTTTCACGCATATTTAGTCTTTAATAAGTATTAAACAGAAATCTTGAAGAGACGCACATAATGTTACATTACAGAAGTAATATTTGCTTCTGGTACTTAAACACTTTGAGTAATTATTTATACTTATCTCTATTACGTCGCATGATCACAGCCACTGTGACTCTTGTGTATAACCGGTTTCCGTGTGTACAAAGCGATTAGGTAAAGATGTTGGACTTGTCGAATGAGCTGAAGCTGTTGTACAGGTATGAGAATCACTTTGTCTCGGTTTTCATGCATATGTGACCACACACGTGAACACTTCATCGCGCACAGCACGTGCTAGCTACAATCCGTAATTGATAAATTACGTAAATTATTAAAGACTTGCGACCTTTTATGGACTAATAATAATTATTTTTTGTGATAAGAACTCGCAACGTTTCGACTTTGTTTTAAGTCGTCGTCAGATGATCAAATAATAAAACATTTTAACAACAGAACAATTAAACATGATATTAAACATAAACACAAAATATGTTAAGAAAAAAGCACAAACCACACAAACAGGTTATAATATTGTATTGTATGTACCAGGTTGTTTTTCTGAGTCAGTGCGTAAATTCTAACTGCCGTGTGTCTTTTTTTATATATCATTTCTGTTATGCAATTACCTTAATTTGGGTATTTTTTGCTGTAAACTCATGTCCCGGAGATGAATGCCAGTAGCGTACCTACACCTAATGGGGCCCGGAGCGGGGTTTCTTTAGGAGCTCCCCCCCCCCAACACACACATATATTCAAATATGAGAACGTTTTACATCTAATGAACAAAATTAAAATTTGAGTTTTAAATATGCTCAAAATCGTATATTATTTAATACATTTCAGGCTGGCTATTATTTATTTTACTCTTTTAGAGACATCCCCCACACCTGCTCCTAGGTACACTGCTGATCTAAGCACCTCCCCAAAATAAAACCCAGGAATCTGCATTGTCTTCTGGGATCCCATTCCCCAAACTGGCCCGGTTTTTCTTCCTGTAGTGGTGGTTTTTCCATTGGCGGGTATGTCATTTAATACTTTCGTTATTTTTAACCTCGAATTTTTACTGAACACAATTTCTACGATTCATTTTAGAATAATAAATGGATATCAGTCCCTATCCTTGCCTGGGTTTTCCCTATCCTGGTCCGGGTTTTTCTTCGGTTTTCCTTCGGGTAGAGGCGGAATTTTTTATGCAGACTCTACGCTCCTGCCTAGGGGCGGCGTCTGTTGAAATAATAAATCTGAAATTTTGTATTTTTTTAAAAGTTACGATTTATAAGCAATATTTACCGAATAACCTAAAGTATGATAAACATACCTGCTTTTGAAATAATTTTTTTTGTGTTTTATTAAGTACGAATTTCTTGGGTTTACGCTAATATTATAACACGTACTGAACTATTTTATTTTTTTCTGATGAGTATGCTGAAATGTTAAACACGCCTCTACACATCGAAATTGATGGGACGGTTCCTTGCTTGCTTCCGAAGAGCAAATTAGTTTATTGTCCCCCACGTAGTCATGTGCAGTTTCTTTGACAATAAAGTTACGGTGATGATTTATTTTTTCGGGCATTGGGTGGTACGCTTGGAAATCCAACGCAGACAGCTCCCCGCTGTGCCATCTCCTCTCTTCGTCCGTCACTTGCGGAGGTGAGACAGGCCTCCTTTTCGCGTCATGGTGCCAACAGCATCACAACCTGCCTCAGCTTCGGCCCTGCGGCTTCGCCGTAAACAGATACAATGGACAAAGCCCAAAGTGAGTGGAAGGAACCCCGTTACCTGCTGACCGACATTAGTTGGCGACGACGACGCACACAACGATGCTTGTTATTGTGCCACTTCGACTATTAGTTGCACAAATGATGCAGGTATTATATCCGCGTTCACCGATGTCAAGTTGAAGCCAACTATTCAAGAAACCTGGAAATATTCAAATCAAAACAGTTCTTATATATTAATAATTCATTCTGTTAATTTTTACTATTGGACGAGGACATCTATTTGGTGATTGTTAATAAATTGCTGATAAATTTAGATTGTCGTTTGAGTCTTTCTTAGACAAGGGTCGCATTGTCCTCAGTCACGTGATGCGGCAGCCTTTTCTGTTCGAACAGTTTTGTGTGAATTATTCTTGTAAGGTATGAAAATCAGAACGTCATTGCGTTCCTATTTCCATTTGCTACGTTTTAGTAGTATTTTTTAAATATGTAAGTCGATACTTTTGCTAGGATAAACGGCAAAAGTTTCTCTTATTAGCCCACAGTAATTTAAAGCCAAATAATTCAAAAATTTGCGTCGTCAGAGTATGAAAATTCATCGCCAATGGATAGAGAATGGTTCAAACTATCATTTAAAATATTTTTTTGGGGGGTACTTAAACCTTGTCGCTCTGACGGATACAATATCTTAACGGGAGACTCACTGCCGTCGACGTGGCTCCGGTACCCACTCGGATTTCCTGTTCCGTCTAAACGGATTATCAAATAGCACTGGTGCGGCGTAATTGATTGAACTGTTTTGTTAGCGCGTCTTTGATGGATTACAGCGCGGTGATGGAGCGTTGCCAAAATTTATTTCTTGTGTCTCTCTAACGTGGAGTTGATAAGTGGTCGTAGCGAATGTCTGACAGCTTCAAACATTGGATCCGTGTTGAAACATAGAATGAAATGGAGGAAGCTTTAACCCAACTCCCTTCCCATCTCGAACGAAATGCATCCAAGAAGTTGTAGTGTGAAAGAAATATGTTTTGGCAAAATGTAATATTTCCGGTTTAAAAGTGGAAGTAACTGGAAGGTTCTCTACGTATTTGAATGTTTGCTTTTTTAAAAAAATATTTTCTACAACGGATACTCTGTAGTTTTCTCTTCGATAAGGTGGCTAATTCGTATATACTCTACCAACACGTCTCACATTTCTGTGGTTTCGTACACCATTTGCTATCATGATCTTCAATGATCATCCACTCGTTCAAGAACCATCTAGTAAATAAAATATATTTATCTGGGAATGTATCAGTACAAATGAAGGGAAGTAACAATACGTTGGGAAGTAATTATGAATTTTCCGAAGTAGGGGGTATTCTTAGAATAATTTTTGCTCAAACTTTAAGAATAACCTTAATTTTTTACTGCTGTAATTAGTAAATTTCTACCACTAGTGAAACCAGTGAATGATTTTTCATGTTTTTTTTCGAATTTCCTAGGAAGAACATCATGCTACAAACCCATTAGATTTATTACTGTGCAAATGCCAAACGAATCGTTGATTTTATACTTTTTTAAGGATTATTTTCTCTGTGCATCATTTGTCACGGCGCAAAACTTTACTACATATTTTCAACACGTCCTCGTTTTCTTTTCTCTGGTGTGTAGATCGTCAATAACCACAAAAAAACGTAATATTTTATTTTTTAAATATTTTTGTAGAATTTGTAACTCTTTTATTGTGTTATAGGTAATGTTGGACGAATCTTAACGGAAAAGTATCTATCTTAAACCCAACTTGTAGCCATGAATGTTCGAGTTAGGTAGTTATAATTTTAAACATTTTATTTGTTTTTATTTATTGTTATTGTTTATCATCGTTTTATTAAATTTTATTTATACTTTTTTGGGTGTTATTGTTGTGTTTTTTTAAATTCAATTCACCTTTTTTTAGAACAAAGCTATTGTGCGTGTTAAGCGAGCGTGACAATAAATCTGTCTCAGGCGCTGAAGAGAGAAGATCTGGGATTCTATGAAGAGCTTTTCTCCCACAGAAATTCTGTGAATCAGTGATACAAAGACACGATAGAACACCTGAACGCCACATGTTACGGGTGAGCAATTATCGCATATATTTTTTCGGAAGCAAACATTTTAATAAGACGAATGGGAAGAATTCATTGCATTGCCTGTGTACGAGCGGTTAAATCTCGTGCCGTAGTAACTATTCTTTGCGGAATTCAGGACACAAGTTTATTCATAATAATAATAATAATAAATTTAAATTTATTGTCAAAAAATTCCGCTTCTGAGATCTCCCAAAAAATACTAAGAATACATTAGTCTCATTAGTTCACTGGCATGTTAAGGTAGTACTTGCCTAGGTAGAATTAAATCTCTAAAATTTCTTAATCGACATAAATACACAGAATAACGTGTACTTGTGATTTCAACGTGAAAAACATACCTCACTGGCCATTTAAATTAAATAATTACAATTATAATTGATGGTAAAATACATCGCGTCTTATGGAGAAAAGATTTATTTTCAAAAAATTACCAATTTTTAAATCACGAAAGTTTACTTTGATTCGTAGTAAGTTTTCCGTAATATTTTTTACGTCACTTTCATCTAAAGATCATTGGACATCTGAGAAAGATATTTCGCTTTTTCTGAGGTGAGATGCAGAAATCACGAAACCGTCGCGCTCGGTAGCCATGTTTTTATATCTTCTCGTGCATTTCAAACGAGTAAAGCAAGTTCTTCAATATTATTCGTGCCGTATTATTAATTGTTGGACTGAAATTAAATCATGTTTTTTCATCGTTATTATTTATATTGTTGAGTTTTATAACAACTAGTGTAAAAATAAAGAAAACACTTATGCATCACAGTGATTTGACTGACTTGGAGTACTGCTCCCACCTTTAAAAAAATGTAACTTAAGATGTTAATAACGACGTTGTTTTAATTGTAGCGAGACATCCAATCGAATTACGCAAAATAAATCATAAGTTGCGAGATTCCAACGGTATTTTCAGATTAATTACCTGTTCTCTTTTGAATGGTGTCACGTAAAAATAATTAAGGACGAGATCTTAGAGACGTGCCTCTGCGATCACGTTTGTTGTGTGGTGCGTGGAGGCAGAAAGAAGGTGCTCATTAAGAAGTACTAGAAAGACACCAGGACACGCTGTCCCTTCGTAAATCTTAGTTTGGTAATTAATTAAACCTACCTTTCACATCAACTTCAAAAGAAGGTCAAATACTACCCCTATGTATTTGACCAGTTATAATACTGGGTCTCGTTTGAATATGGATAATGAAATGTAACACCAGTTTTTTATGGGCTTCGTCAATTGATGACAACCAACATTCTAAGAAAATAAAAGATGTATAAACAAATTATTCTTCGCATTTACTCGGAACTGATGGTCGGTTTTACAGTAAATTCTGAAAACATGATGATAATGGGTAACGTCATATATTGTTTTATTAAAAAACCTTAGTATATAATTGATTTATATAATTAGCATAATAGAAAATTACGTTTAAACAAATTTTTTGAGGTGTATTCTTCATTTTTTCTACATTCCGGATGTATAACTCTTTCGACTGCATTACCAGAAGCAAAATAAAGAATATTCTGGGACGTGGTATTTATTATATTTGATTACCGTACCGTTATCAAGTACCGTACTAACCATCTCTGCTAACACTTTTCACAAAATAGGTATTTTTTATTATACTTGTTTGTATTGAATACGTGATCCTGTTGTGTATTAATGGTAATTACCTTTTTGATATTCTTACCAAATCAAGTAGATACTATATTTATTGTATTACAAAACTTTGATGACCCTACGTGGGCGGAAAAATAAATATTTCACAAGCTAATTACCGAATAAAATATTTGAACAATGTCTCAACACATTCACTAAAAAATATCACGTACTAATGGAACTCAATAATTTCAAAGTAGATGCCATGAAAACTGTTGTTACGTTATGATTTGCAATATCTTTTCCAATTCCTCTCCTGCTCCGGGTTTTTCTCCGCTTTTCCTTCGGGTAGAGGCGGATTTTATATTAAGACTCGCTAGGCTCTTGCCTAGAGACGGCATCAATTAAAATAATTATTACCGAATTTAGTGTTATTTAATAGTTACGAATTATCAATAATACTTTCCGAATGATTTATCGCTTGATGATAATACATTCTTGTGAAATGACATTTCTACGTTTTATTAAATAGAAAATTTGTTAGTATTTTTTAATAATATAACACGTGTCGAACAATTTTTTTTATCGTTAGGAGTTAGTTGAAATGTTAAATCCGCCTCTGCCTTAGGACACTTGATCGAAATTGATGGGATGGTCCCTCGTTTGCTTCCCGAGAGTAAATTAGTTTATTGTCCTCCACGTGGTCATACGCAGTTTGTAAGTCAAAATAAAGTTTATTTATTTATTTACAATAGATATTTTTGACCAGGTATTGGAATAATGATGTATGTTGAGGTTATGTCACCACAAATGCATCATTCATCAAATTGTCTACGTTTCGATTTTATAGTCTTCATCAGTTCACTTTGACAATGTTTTGGAATAGAATTAAAAGTTTGATATGTTTTGTGATGGAGGAGGTTGATTTATGGTTGCAGAGAGTTCTGAAAGTTTAAAGTTTAATTAGTACAGGAAACTCTATCGCCAAGACATTTATTATCTTACGCAGCCGTTTAAGACTATTGAAGTGGAACGACGTATTGGCACGAACTAATCAACGAAATGAATCGCACCTCGGGGCTTCTCTGGCGAAATTCCAGTCTGCAGGGGACCAGGAAGTGGGGGAGGGAAATGCTCTTCCTCTTGTCGTGACCAATGCTTCACCCAGCGGGAACAACCTCTCTCTCCTCGCTCCACTGCAGAACACCAAACACGCTCCGTCCGACACGGTTAAATAGCCGCCGGTGCAAACTTATGGTTTTTCATTGATCAGAGGAAAACGGGACCTTTGGTGTTATCTATATCGCAGACTGGATAAAACAGAAGACGTAGACTCAAAAGCTCTTGGAGGAGGAATGTAGGTCAAGCCTCAGTGACGAGTGAACTTTTTTTTCAAGTGGGAAATGTAGCGTGCTATTGCGTTGTATCTACTTGGAGTGACAGGTGTTAGGATTTGGATGATCGGTTATTGTTAATATATGGGTTCCTTAGCTGGGTTTTCCAAAAACTTGGTCCACTTGGAGGGTTTCGCTACCACTTGGAGAGTTATTGATACTAGGATGTGGATAGAGGGTTCGCTCTTCAGTAGTCACAGCTATAAGATCTAGTACATCCTAAAAAGCTACAATTTTCTTCTAACCCCACCGGGAACTGAACCCGGATGATGAGAAAGAACACTAACGCATGAGCCACCAGAGGAGCATAAGAACTTGGGAAACTGTTCTGTGTCTGACTGTCGGGAGAGACTTCAATGCGCGGCGCAGAATTTCCACCAATGAGGCAATAATGAAGAGATGTCATATTGGGAGGTAATTTTCATTCCGCATAATCCTAATCAATTGCGAGTTCAATTCCTCGGCTATCATCCCCAGCAAATAAATTTAAGAATATCATTCTTGAACGAGTAGAGGCACGATTTATTTAAACCGTGACCGTGGATAGGTAATTCGCTAGATAGAGGCTATCTTCTTCCATGATTTGTTTTTCTTCGAGTTTTTTGCAGTAATTTTTTTAATTTCTTCTCCGGGTAATTTGGCAGCGAGGTTACGATGCTTAAAGGAAATAACCCTATCTAATGCGGCCGACCCACATTTTGTTTCGTTTGTTTTGTGAGGCGTTTAGCTAACCGCAAGGATGGGTCCCAAATGGATTCCATTACCCTTCAGTAATGAAATGGGTGTACTAAAGACTGGAGGCGACAGTGGAAAGGTTTGTGGTTTGACATCATTTCACGAAAAAGTATGTTTTTGAACCATTTAAAAATACACCGTTATTTTTAGATATACAGCGTTGTCAAGTTATTTAATTTCCTACAAACATAACATTTTCATGTTAAATAAAACATTGTGTGTTCACAAATGAAGGAGATGAAAATCCTAATGGGATTTCTGAATTTTTTTCTAATCTTTAACTTACATAAACGTGTAACATTGTTGTCCATAAACTAATTTATTCTTCGGAAACAAGAAAGGACCATCTGATCAAAGTTCTAAGGCAGAGGAGGACTTGTTATTTCTATGAGAATTACGTGATGATGAATTTGTTATTCCTCAAATAATAATTTGAAAGCGCGATTATATATCTACGCCTACATTAAATAAATGATGAGTTCACGCAATAACTCCTAATAATCCAATAGCAAATATTGCATAAATTATTCCCAAAGTTCAGAAAGCTTCCTTTTTTGACTCTTTCTTGACTAATAATATGAGAAATTATTCCAAGGGAAAGAAAAGCTGGAGAAAAACACGGGTAAGGATGGAGTTACATAGATAACCTACATTACCGTTCCAAGTTTCAGTAGAATAATAAAACTAATGATCTGGACTTATAACTTTGACATGAATGACCAGAAATTTTACTATTTCCGTACATTAAGATTACGCGATGCGTTTGCGTAGATAATTAATAAATTTAAATCGACCAAATTAAGCAGACGATTTTTTTTCCACAAAATGTCAATTTGGGGTACAAATTTTGAATGCACAATTAAAATGTGGTGCATATGACGGGAACAACGCTTATGCATTCTATAACATTTTTGTGAAGATACACCTAATGATGATACCCTACCGTATCGAAACGTTGTGATAATTTAATTGAGAATAATTTAATTAAAAATTTGTTCAAGAAACTGACATTTTATGAAGAATGTTGTCAGCTGAATTTGGTCGAATTAAATTTATTACAAAAACATTAGTGCCAAAGGAGCAGTTACAAACTGCGTATGCAAGCCACGTGGATAACAATAAACTATTTGAAACATACTGGATTGTTGTCTCCGTCATTCATAATGAGTGATTGATTGACGTAACATTCTACGTTAATTATAAATTACATAAAGGCCATAAATTCATAATTAATGTAGGTTGTTATGTAATTTAATAATTAGCAGGTCATCGATTTGAATTACTGTTCAGTGATTGGGTGTAACAATTAGTGTTAACTAATTATAGATAATTGTGTTATCTAGCTTTGAAGAAGGAATTATAAGATTCCGAAACGGTGGTAAATAAAATTGTTTTATTTACTACCAATCCTCGACAATCGAACATTCATTATAAACTATTTGTTTTCGTGACTTTATTATAATGAGTGATAGTAAATGCGTAGTTCCGTGTACATAACTAACTCTTATCTCATTAGTGGTTTCCATCCATCGACTCTTTTCTGTTTACAAGAAGTGCTTCATGGAATCTGTTAAATATCTTCCGGGAGAGACAGTGCTTGTATCCATTTGGGAAGGTGTGGCTTGGCCGTAAGGGAGAGGTAGGTGGTGAAGAGGCGAGGAATTCCTCTCTTACCGTATTTACATCAACGCCTGAGTCTATTAGTTAAGAACCGAGGTGCTGTCCATCAGCCTGGGAAGGGGTCAGCGTCCAGTGGGCGCCCGAGGCCTTCTCTGAACAGGTGAGCTACTTTACTTCCTTCCACATCTCCGACTATTTCTGATCTCTAGCACACTTCTGAACATCCTCCGCTACACAGAAAATTGAAAACATATTTTAATTATTCTTTTAATCGGTTGATTTTTTTATTTTAGAATCATGTATATGTAATGAAAAAATTACAAAAAGGATTAGTAACAATAGCAAAAATTCAACACAAAGTTCTCACGGTTTGGCCAAGTTCTTTATCATCATTATTTCAACGTTTCTTTTATCAGGTCCGTTACCGAAACGTTGACAAAGTGATAATAAAGAATCGCAAGAATTTGGTTTTGTATTTCTACAAGGCTGATATCCTTATTTTTCATATCTATATTTTACACGCTAATAAACATAATTACAAGTACCAATCTATACAATACCAGTAATTTATTTAATATATCCAGAAAAAAATATATACGCATGTTATTAAGATTTTTTGTACTATATTTATATGTATGAAAAGTACGACAATGATGGATTTCTTGAAGTTAAGTGTAAATACATAAAAATTAGGAGTGTTTCTCACATGGCTTTCAAATTATGAAATACTATAAAAAAGCATTTCAACTGCACTGATATGTTTTGATATAAGCAAATGATTTCTTGAGTTTAGGTTATAAATTCTTCTCATATTACCAATTTTATTAAGTCTTCATCAGAACTCTCTCTAAATAAATCAACCTCCTCCATCACAAAACATATCAAACTTTTAATTCTATTCCAAAACATTGTCAGAGTGAACTGATGAAGACTATAAATTCGAAACGTAGACGATTTGATGAATGATGCATTTGTGGTGACATAACCTCAACATACATCATTATTCCAACACCTGGTCAAAAATACCTATTGTAAATAAATAAATAAACTTTATTTTGACTTACAAACTGCGTATGACCACGTGGAGGACAATAAACTAATTTACTCTCGGGAAGCAAACGAGGGACCATCCCATCAATTCCGATCAAGTGTCCTAAGGCAGAGGCGGATTTAACATTTCAACATACTCCTAACGATAAAAAAAATTGTTCGACACGTGTTATATTATTAAAAAATACTAACAAATATTGTATTTAATAAAACACAGAAAAGTCATTTCACAAGTACGTATTATTATCAAGCAATAAATAATTCGGAAAGTATTATTGATAATTCGTAAGTATTAAATAACACTAAATTCGGTAATAATTATTTCAACTGATGCCGTCTCTACCGAGTCTTCATAAGAAATCCACCTCTATCCGAAAGAAAACCGGAGAAAATCCCGTGCCAGGATGCGGCGACTGAATTAATGTATACAACCAAAGTGCCAGGGTTGAGTAGATATACAACTAAATTAATATGAATAATAAGATATTATACTATTATGCAGGAAAATAGTTTTGAAATTGTTGTCAGATATTTTGAAAGTACTACAGCAATGATAAAATACAAGACGGTTTTAATTTTTTTTTATCAATAAATTCTTGTACAGTTTAGAAGCGCTGGTGCAGAAGGTTATTCCTAATGCGAGAATTGTGTTCGTGAACAAAACTGTTTTGTACAAAACAAGGGTGGTGCTTCAGTAATTCGGTCTTAACAAACACGACAGTTTCATAAATACAAATGCAGGGAAGTGTTAAAATATTTAATTCCTTGAATAAAGGTTTACATGAGATTCTGGGGGGAGATTTACAAATTGTCCGATGAATTCTCTTTTAATTCTGAAAGTTTGGACGCTCTGCCCGGAACTGCCACTCGCTCGTGGGCACTCGCTCTGAAGACGGAACAATACGAAACGTCAGCTAGTACCAATTGTTGTTTTATTCTGCCAGCTCGTGACACACGAATTCCAGTTTTTCTCTAGTTTTCCTTCGGGGTTTTTTTATACAGACTTCCTAGGCTCTTTCCTAGGAGTGGCATCTATTGAAACAATATATCTCGAATTTAGTGTTATTTAATAGTTACGTATAATGAACAATACTTTCCCATTAATATATAGTTTGATAATAATACGTACTTGTGAAATGACTTTTGTATGTTTTATTAAACACAAATTTGTTGATATTATGTTCATTTTATAACACTTGCCGAAATATTTTTATTGTTAGGAGTAAAGTGTTGAAATGCTAAATCTGCATCTGCTTTAGGGCTCTCGATCGGAATTGATGGAATGGTCCCTTGCTTACTTCCGTAAATTAATAAAATAATTTTATTCTGTTTCATTAATACAAATTTGTTGGCATTCTGTTGATATTATAAGTAACTCACTTTATATTTTTATCACTTCAATCCTCCTCTGCCTTAGAACTCTCGATCGGAATTGATGGAATGGTCCCTTGCTTGCTTCCGGAGAGTAAATTAGTTTATTTTTCTCCACGTGGTCCTATGCAGTTTGTAACTGCTTTTTGACAGTAAAGTTTATTTACTTCAGTTTGCACGTGAGATTGAAATGAAGGTTGACTGAACTGAAAATGTGGTTACGTTACGCGCAATATATACTTCTGAGGAGATTGTGTTAAAACTATGTGACTTCTGCGTGACACACACTTTTTACTGGCTCATCTCTTCCTTTCCTCCTTCCTCTGCGCTCGACGCCCATCAACCCAGTCCGGGACCCCGGCGCCGTCGGTTTCGTCTGCTCTTTGAGCACACAACCTTAGGCTACCCACTTATCCATTCACCGCGAAGACCCAATTCATTCTCTTTCTCTCCCGGTTCGTTTTACTTCACCAGCTGTTCACAATCATCTTTTGAGTGACCTTCACTTGGCATTTATGTCCTCTTCATTCCTCTCCTCTGTGTTTACTGCCCGTAAGAGCCCTCCGGCCCCTCGTCCCCGTATTTCTCACGTCGAGCGAAGTCTATTCTTCTGATGGGTACTTTCATGTGTCTGTATTCGCGTCGCATTACTGTGATTGATACGCTCATAAAACGGGAGACAATACTTCTTCACTGTGTGATGAGAAAAAATTGTTCGGTAGATATCCACGACTTAGAATATCATAACAGCGATCATAATGACAGTAAACAAATATGCAAAGGTTCTGGAGTCGGAGGCTATTAAATTGCTTTCACAATGCTAGATTTTTCTCTACCGAAATTATCGTAAAAGAAACCCGATACATTTCATGATATATCCTTGTGGCACGCGATTCATATAAATTAAAAATTTCCTACAAAACGTAATGATCAATAAATTTTATAAAAAATGTATATTTTCACCCATCTTTATTATTTGTAATAAAAGCGAAAGCTCTTTCGCTGACGTATAGTCAGCATTTACAGGCTAAGAATAACATTAAAAAACGGTAGAAATAATAAGACAAATATAATGAGAATAACCATTAAAATAAAATTACACAGAAATATTGAAACGAGAACATGTAAAAGAACAAGCAAAGCAGTCAACTTATTTTCTCATTTCAATATCATAAATCGTAACACGTTATAATACACCAACGTATTTTGACGTGAGTCGAACAATTTTCTCATTGTGAGTTTTTATGTCAAAATAAATACTTTCCCCTTGAATATGCATTATACGTACTCTCAAATCATGAATTTGTTTCGGGTTTTTTTTTCATAATTCCTCAAATGAATTGTGACATTTTATAATTAATATTTTCAGATAAATTTTATAATTAAGGTAATATTCAAACAGTAAGAAAGCAGAGTATATGCCTCTCTACATTTATAGTAAAGTAAATCATCTTGTCCTAGTGTGACAAAAGACATTATTTGGATTTCCTTAAACATTTGACTCGTGATAGGTTAACAAATTGACTCCTACAATACAACTTAATTTTTTAAATATTTTAAAACATTAAGTGTTCTCGAATCCACAGTTGCTGGCATAATTATTTTCAGGTAAAACTTTTTATTCATTTTGTGTTTAATTTCCCCTTAGTTCAACCTAAACTCGGAATCACATGAATAATACTGCAGCAAATTTCCCCTGAATATTAAAAACCAATGGAAATCTATACTTCCTAGTTTTACAAGAAAGTTTAAATATTGATTCTAATGGATGTTTGAAGTACATTAATACTAGGGTGAGCATTTACAAAGCTATCGATTTTGCAGTAAAAAAATCAGTTAATTAGATACGTCGTGAAGAGACGACATAATTATCTCATGTATTTAATGGAATTAACCGTAACCGGAAATATAGTGGTATCCTGTGAGCATTTAACTTCATTGCTCTAATCATGGGAATTGCAAGACTTACTACGTAATGTCGATACAAAGCAAAATAAATCAAGTATTTTTTTGAACGAAATAAAAAAGATCTCGTGAACAAAACCGTGAGTATTTGGCTAGCCCTTAATCATTTAGACCAGATGAATATTAGGGAGTTAGGAATAGGATCCCACATTTCAGCCGTTTTTATCATGAGTCCGACCACGGAATTCTACTTAGCCAAATTTTATACTATAGGCTAACTAAAAGTGAAATATGAGATTTTGAAAATGAGAGATAAAATACTGGAGAACACAAATGTTTCTTGATCCTTAAAAAGTATTGTACAATATTATAGATAAATAACTCATACATTTCTAGATATTGTTTGTGTTTAACGAAACACCCGGGATTTTCTACATCCACGTTGTTCTAGATACAAGGAGTCAAAGAATCTTTGTCGAGAAGATACTTAAAAAAGGATTTTTCTAAAAATAAATTCTTAAATTTGTGTATAATTTCTTTTATCTTGTGTTTCCTGGATTTTCACAAGACACCTGTTGCGGCCAACCTCACTCAACAAATGAGTTCAATTATCGTAGCTCAACAAAAGATATATTCAAATGATCCGTATTAATTTACATACAATAATTACAGTGAATCTGTCGTCAATTTTAGATCGGAGGTTAGATTTAGTTTGTTTATAAATTCAATTTTCAGTCTCTTCAACCTTCTTGATCGAATTATATTCTGATGTAGAAGTATATGGCAATATATCCCATCGAAAATACACGACATTTGAGTTTACTAACTTATTTTTCTTCTATAATATAGCCGTTTCATAGCCGTTTAATTTTAAGATATGCATGTAGTTAATTTTATGCCACAATTTAATAACATAGTTTCCGTATCAGAAAGCGTAGTAGTGTGACCGTGATTACTCCTAATGTTTTATTCAATAATATGTTTTTATTTATGTTTTCATGATTCTAAATATTTTTAAATGTTCATTTCTCACTGAAATATTTTATATATCTCAAGCATATTTCTCATAAGTAAATTAGCACTGCGGATCACCAGTGTATGTGACATTCGGCACGTAGTTGAAACATTCTTCTTAGGTCAAACAACTCACACTGACCTCGGACAACATCTGAAAAGTGGGACAAGTTAACTCATAGTTCCGTTTCCTTCTCAATTAAAATTTTGTTTTTCTTTACGAAGAAACTGGTCTTTTAATTCTAACTTAACCTTCGTGGAAATACAGGCGGAGATTGCTCTCTACTGGAATGTGGCTGGCTCGCGGAAGGTTCCTCGGTGAGTGTCTCGTGGTCATGGACGTAATTTTGCTCTTGTGTACTGGAGTGGAGAGAGGAGATAGTGGATGAAAATTAGAACACGGTTATCCATACTAGTATATAAATGCTTAACGCGAAAATGTGTCTGTACGTGTGCTACCTGAGCACGGCTAAACCACATAACCGATCGTGATGAAATTTGACAAGAAGATAGTTTAGAAGTCAAGGGACGAACATAGGCTAATATGTGATAAGAAATTTAAATGTCAACGGCCAGGCAAAAATTGTTGCGGACCGGGATTCGAGTCCCGGTCCGTCGCAATTTCCACCTGGCTGTTAACGTTGCGAACACTCCTCCACGAGTAGGTACTCGTAAGTTGAGAGTTAAAATTTAAATGTGTTCATTTTTATTTTTTTTAATGTTTCATAAGAAAGTTATAAATGTTTTTGACAATAAGTGTCGTTAAGTCGAAATAAACGAGAGTTATATTTGCTTATGTTACCTAAATGGTTGGAGATAGATGACAAGTACGAATGGCAACATTCTACACCTCAAAGATTTCTACAAAAAAGTCCGCGACAGCACACGTCTAATTACAAAATCAACCTAAATAATTGATTTAACATATTACATTAATGGATTATTTGTGCAGTTATTAAATATAAAAATAGTTTTTAATTCGTAAAATTCGAACGAATAGTTTAGATTTTACGAGAATTTTCATGAAATGGTGTCGCAAAAATTCGACTGGTGTTTGGTGTGGTGTGTACAGGCAAACTTTGTAGTGAATTCGTATTATGAATATGAAAAATTAGGAAGCTGTTTGTGTGCTTAAACAGCAGTAAGTAAAACTATTATGATCTTACAATATAGATAGATTTTATTTTTTCCTGCGTCTAAGTCTAAGAAGAATTCAGGGCAACACCGGGTAATCACACTGTAGAAGATAAATTGCTTTTCTCAATTGACGAGGCATCACGTGATCAGAACAGCGCATCACGCAAATCGAACGAAAAGTTTATCTTCAAAAAAATATTGTATTGATTTTAGGAAAATATTTAATACTGACTCCTGACGACGACTTAAACCTTAAGTCGAAACGTTGTGTTCTTCAAAGCACTAATTAAATGGTATTCGTCCCTCATAGGTCGTAGGTCTTAAATTATTTATTTATTTATTTTGATTATATAATGGACATCAATAGTGGTAGAAATTGGTTTGGGTTGTCCAAGGAATATATTAATCGTGTGTTTCATTCACTAAAATCTGTATTCATTTCAAAATGAAATGGGTTCAGCGTTCATTTTTTTCTACAACCTTTGCGTTTTGCTCGGGAACGCTGCAGTCGAATTGGACGTTAGTTTAGAGTGATTGCTGAGATTTTCAAAAGGTATAATAAAACATTAAGGTATTACATCCGAGTTGACTGAAGTCAAGTTCTCAACAATTTACGTAACTCAAAAATAATCATCGAAGGAGTTCTAATTAATTAATAACTCGCAGATCTTTTTTCCTGTTCAATGAACGCACTTATTTTATGAATTTAAAACTAGACAATATTTAGATTTTCGTTGGAGGAGAATTGTCTTCAGTCACGTGATGTGACTGCCATTTCCATTAGGACAGTATGTACCGCAGTTATTGTTGAATTATTCTTTTAAATCCCGCGTAAGATATTACAAACTTAACGACATTCCATTCATATTTCCATTTGCTATGTTTTAGTAGGTATTTTCTCTATGTTAGGTTGATACATGTCTGGATATAAAAAATAACTTAAAATCGCGAAAGTTTTTTCCGTATAAGCTCAGAGTAATTAAATGCAAATAATTCAAAGTTTTGTGCCGTAAGGGCATACAAATTCATCGCCTCTGGATCGGGAATCGTTCAAACTATCATTTAAATCATTTTTGGAGGCTACTTTAGCCTAGTCGCACTGAGGGATATAATATCTTGAAGGGTACACATATATGACGTTTTAAAATGTTCTGATAAAAAGTTTTTAATTTGAAAACTATCTTAGAAAATTGTTTTCCCGTGGGTTATGATTCATGTCCAATGTTTTGTTACGTTTGCTACATCGATACTCTTTTTAAAAAGCTGAATTATCGTCATATTTTCTGCGTACTCTTTTTTTTATTTGTTTGTTGTATTTGTAAATGGGAAGTGCAGCGTGCTATTGAAGATTATCTACAGGGGGTAATAGGATTGGGTTATTGTTNAGATACTCTTTTTAAAAAGCTGAATTATCGTCATATTTTCTGCGTACTCTTTTTTTTTATTTGTTTGTTGTATTTGTAAATGGGAAGTGCAGCTTAGTGCTATTGAAGATTATCTACAGGGGGTAATAGGATTGGGTTATTGTTAGTAGGTGGAGCGCTTAGCTGAGTTTACCAACAACTTGGACCACGTGGAGGGGTTAATAGAAGGAGGTTATTGATACTAGGAGGAGCTGGATAGAGAATGGAAGGTCTGCTTTTCAGTAGTCACAGCTATATCAACTGGGACATTAATGTGAAAAGCTCCAAATTCTCTGATCCCATCGGGAATCGAACCCGGGATGACTTGGTGATGAGCGACAACACTACCACGTCAGTCACCGGTGGGGCTACTTATTTTTGACGCATCCACACAGAAAAAAAGTCACGTAATGCAAGGACGACTGGTGCTTAGTGGGTTTCGAGGATCACAGGGGTTTTGTCCACTCCTTTTATCCTGGCATTAAATACCGTCTATTCATCATCAGTACTACAAACATGTGGTGTGGCGAAAGAATAGTAGGCATTAATAATAGCGCCGGAAAACCTCTCTCCTGCCACAAAACCATTCGGGAATATTTGGATGTAGCGTTAAGATGTTATTTTTTAAGCAAAATATGTTAGATACTATCTGCTTTGACTTTAAAAGAGGGCAGAATTATTTTTTTTCAATTTAAAAAAAGCAGTTGTATTAATATATATGTAGCTAAAGGAGCTACACATTACTCGAAAACATCAAATTTTTAGCCCCATGTCATGACTTTGCTTCGTGAAGACCACGCTTCGGAATCTTTGTTCATTTAGGAGATATTTGGTTTGAACGTTGTTATTGAATCTCCTACTGTGTTACCTTCACACGAAGTTTTGTGCAAGATGTTAATAAATTTTCTTGGGCCAAAAAACAAAAAAAACAAAAAAAACAATTAAAATTGCGTATGCTTTGATAACCTTTGAAAGGTTTATGTGACACTCCTGATTTTTAGAGAAAGAAAACCTAAGAAAAAATGTTTATTTCAAGATAAGATAATTACATAATGCAAATACAACATTGATGTGAGTGTGCAGTCCTGAATAAATTAATACGCTACAAATATTATTCATAATTTCTAAATAAAAAATGATAAGCTCTTCGAACTTCACGAAAATAAATTTGGAAATATGAAATTGCAGATCTCTCTATTATATAATTTATTAAAGATTATAACAATATTTTCAATAACTTACCAGCAAAACTAAACCTCTTACAAATATAAATTATGGCTGTCCGAAGTATTAAATAACGGTACAAGTCAAATATTTAAAAACATACACGAAGCGGTAAGACTTTTACTCTCAGTCGATCATCTACTGATTCTTTACCAAGCAAATTTTTTTTTAATATCTTGAAAGAAACGGACAGGACTATTACGTGGAATAAAATGCTCCGGAGGGTGTTGCCAGTTCACCAATAACTATTGTATTGCATATCATAGGTGTTAATTTCTCTTATACTTTCTCACACCACTGTTATAGTACTCCAGGTACTGATTAAATTCTTTTTTTTTTCATGCTTATTGTTTTTTGATACTTTATTATTTATAATAGTTTAGCAACACAATTATCTCTGTAGCAGAGTCCTGGCCCGGGTTTTCCTCCGAGTAGTGGCGGGGATGTGATTTAATACTTTTATTATCATCAATCTCGAATTCTGACTGCACATTATATTTACGATTCATTTTGGAATAATAAATTTATAACAGTTCGTATTTTATTTTTTTTAAATTAAGTATTAAATCCGCCACTGCCCTTGGGCCACTGTTGTGTTGGTTCCGTGCTTGTTTCCGGAGAGTATATTAATTAATTATCCCCCGCGTAGTTTGCAACTGCTTTTTGGACAATAAAGTTTATTTTTCTATCTTAAAATTAAAAAAATATTGGCCTATAAATTAGAATGATCTTTCACACCAAGTTTTCTTAACTTCTGGTCTTGTCTCGTGACCTTGGTGAAGTGGAGAAAGAAACCAGTAGTCGATGACACGGTGGTTTTCGTTATTCCCGAAAACAAGCCACCGTCGAATGTCCTCCATTTCGAATCGGTGTCATCGCCCTGTAACTCCCCTTCGTAACCCTGACCTTCGGCCAAACATTCATTGTCTTCGTTGCGTTCATTAACCGCCGATCGTTTACGACCTTCCGCAGTCGAAGTTCAACGAACATTCATTGTACCTCGCCCTCGTGACTCTGACGCTATGAAACTACTTGTACGTTCTAAATTGCATTCCCTTCTCTCTTCTCCGTCCCATTTTTTATAGTCCCATTTCTCCCCTTACTACCCTTCATTTATCATCCTTTCAATTATCTTTATTACGTATTGTCTTGCATAGGCTGTAAGTTATGATTAAATGTTGTACCTGGCTTCGTTAGTCTGGGAGAATATCTCGAGTTCTGAATTCTCTCTTTGATTCTGCATGATTGCTTGTTTTCAGATTATTTTTTCTTCTTTGTGTCTCACTCATTTATATTTATGTTTCATTCACGCAATGCACGACCGAGTAGGGGTGATAGATTGAGACCCTTGATCGGAATTGATGGGATGGTCCCTACCTTGTTTCCGGAAAGTAACTTAGTTTATTATTCAAGTGGTCATACACAGTTTGCAACAATTTTTTTGATAATAAAGTTTATTATTTAGGATTTTTTTGTTACACGTCATGTATAAGAATACCCTAAAGATCCTGAGATATATTCAAATACTAATGGACATAAGATTCGGGTGAGGAATTTTGTTTTTAGTTTGACCGTGTCTAATGTTCAATGTTTGTGTATGAATCAGTTTGTATTTACTCGTAACTACGGCTAAATTGTTTAACTATAGGGAAAAATGAAAATCTCATTTCTTTTGGTTCGGAATGTTTGTTGTCATGTGTAGTTATGGAATCGTAGTTCGTCACTACATTAAAAATGTTTCAAAGAGCAGAGGATTATAAAATATAGATGACTTTATTTTCTAAACTGTGTTGTTAAAAAAATCGTTTTCTTGCTGCGTAGAAAGAAGCAAGGAAGCAAAATATTTCTTATGACACAAAAAATCTCTTGAAATACACTTTGACTGCAAAGAAAACCTGCACAGAAGTAACAACACGCCACGAGGAGATCAAAGAGGGGAGACTAGGGAATAAGAAGTATCCTTAAGCTTTCAGAGGGTTTGGGGTAATTTTTGGATTACTATATCGCTTTTCACAAAAAGTAAAGCAACGTATTGTAAGAAATATATTTTTGACACTGGTAGTATCGATATACACGAACTCTTCTTGAACTAAATAACAAAAAATGGGACTTTTTAATTTGCGTTTTTATTTTTTCTTTGAAAATTTCATGGCTTATCCAGTGATTGTTAATTTTTAATTGGAAAGGAGGAGGGGGAAGCGGGCTTCCCCATAAAATCATCCTTGACTCTAATTCTAACGCCTGTAAATTGGAATGTCAGGTGCTGCACATATCATAAAATATGTATTGTGTTCATGAATGCACCCCACTAGTCCACTTTACTCCCGCAATACAACACAGTGACCCACTCAGCCTCACCCCTTCAACATTTCTAGAGCCCTAAATAAGGAGAGAAGCGCCACCGACAACTGTGGTCTAATCTTCGCTTTGTAGAGCGCGGGTTCATACCCAGCTCGGCCCAACTAAGTCAGGGTTTCTAACTTATGCCAGAGAATCTCGGTTCGGTACCATAAGTTCCCCAACAATCCAACATCTATCCTTCCCAATTCCCTCTCCCAAGTCAGGGTTAGGCGGAGGAACAGGTCCCACGGCCTGAACTCGCTAATATACCTTGATAATTAATAAATACAGCAGCGGAAATGCATTTAGGATTTACTCATAACTCCCGAAAATGCTACGTGCTGTTCCTCATAGTACTACTTCGTGGGAGTGGATAAAGTGACTATCAACGCTATCCTATAGGACGTCGCTCAGCTGGCTTCTGTCCCCCATCTAGAGTCTATAGAAAAAAAAGCCGGAATCTTGCGAGCACATGCGCACAAGAGTACAACATGCGTATGTATTCTCATACCGCCATTTTGGTTCCATACTCGACTCACGCACGTTGTGAATTCCCTGGAAACCCATCGACAATATTACTTCGAATCATTTCGGTGTTTGTTTTCAAAAGAAAGTAGCAGTTTTTAATTCAAATTATTGAGTCAATAAGTTTTGTTATTGACGTAGACTTACAAGAGAATTTATTTTGTGTTTCGTGTTCGTCTTCATAGGATAAAGACGCCAAATGAATAATAATAATAAAAATAACAATAACAATTTAGTGTCGAAAAAGCTGTTACAACCTGCTTATGACCTCGTAGAGGACAATAAACTAACATGATTCGCTTTGAATTTCACGATTCAGGAACTGTTATTTACTCGTCCATATGATGGGGAATGGAAATGTTTTCGCGAAATACAATAATAATTCTATCCTTTTTTTTCATTTTGTTTGACCTCTTGGTCTCCTTGTCTCCTTAACACTTCGTAATGTTCACAATGTAAATGATGTTTATTGACGTGTCGACTAAGGCTTACATATGGTATAGACGTAGGCTTCCGCGGCCGGAGTCAGTATGAACTTGTTTGTCCGAGACAAACCGCGTCTTAGTAGATAAAACTAGCAACGTTTCGGCCTACTTTCTGTGGCCTTCTTCAGGGCAATGTCAGAGTCGTAGAGACCTAAGTCGCTTTGGCTGAGTACGACAGTGACTTAGGTCTCTACGACTCTGACATTGCCCTGAAGGCCACAACATGATGGCCGAAACGTTGGTAGTTTTATCTACTAAGACGCGGTTTGTCTCGGACAAACAAGTTCATGCTTACATGATGTGTTTACGTACAGGTTGGTCATATTGTCAACGTCTGTAGAGTGGAACCGAAATGACGGCATGAGAATACCCATTCTTAAGCCCGTATTACACGGTCCATTTTACAGACAATTTACGTCCAGTTTCTGTACAAGAAATGGATGTGAAGTGGATAACATCACTCTTGATGTCATCTGCGAGTACAGAAAATCGGCGTGCCGAAATAAGCGTTTTACATGGTCTTAGTATTTCTTGTCTCTCGACACCATGGGAAGCGCAACCAACAGTTAACCTCAACTAGATTATACCAATTCTCTGAACATGAAATTATACTTCATTGATAAACGAATGGTTCATTTAATACTATGTTTTGTTCACTATGATTGATTTCCAAAGTTCAACTAGCAGAAAAAGCACACAACTGCGCACACTATTTTAACCACGCATCTGTCTCACCTCAACTAGTGAGCGGAGATTCCGCCAGGAGTGCGCTAGTCAATTTGTACAAGTCGTACTGAAAAATAGAGCATGCTAGAAAATTTCCATGCAATCTGCTTCCAGTCTGGTGTGTATCGCACGAAACAGTACGTANTATAAAGGGGGCTTTACAATGCTTTAGTGCGCACAAAGCTGTGGGTTATGAGAAATTACGCACTCAAAAGTCCTCGGTCGTCGTCGGCGGTTATCTTTTCTTTAAGGACTCTAACCAGTTCCAGAGTGAATGACTCGTCGTTCATTGTCTCCTGTGACCAACGACAGGAGGAGCGCTTGAGGTCACGAGGCCGCTGATTCCTTTCCTAGCACGCGGAAGCACTCTGTCTCCCTACGATGATCGCTGTATGGGGCCTTCAAATCGCACAATGGCACTGTTTCAACGCCCAGCATCTCTGAATGCGGTGTAGCTGCGTGAATGTGTCCGTGCGTGAAAAGATGCCAGACGCCTCGCAACGTGAAGAGCGATTCCGTTGTCAAATGAAAGCGGGTTGGCATGTGATGTGGGGAACGGCCGAGGGAATATTTTTTGCTTGTTATAGAAATGACGTTGATGAAGTTGTGCATAGAACTTGTCCTCTTTCTTCCGTTCTTCGCGACGAGTTGGCGTATATGATCATTGGCTCTCTTTCCTGTTTTGTGTCCTCGTGTTTCTTACAGCATTGCTTCGTTAAGCTCGTTTCTATAAGGAATATGATACACGAACAGCGAAGGTATACTCAAGGTTAGTTTGCCTCGAGAAAATATAACTTGAAGAAAAAAACATGAACGGAAATGCACTGATTTTGTTAGTTAATTGTATATTAGTTATTGTAAATTACCTTATTGTCCTCAACGAGGTCATAGGCAGTTTGTAATAACTTCTCATAACAATAAATTATTTCTTTATTTATTGGCAGTCCAACTGACTTGATGTTGGTACAGAGCTTGTGCTCAATGTAGCCAACGTTTTTACTTCGCTATGGTCCATAAGAGACACGATATTTGTACCTCGCGTTATGTTGGCAGTACTATCGGTTTTCTTTAAACTAAAATCTATCACCAACTTCGGTCACCTATTCACTTCACTTGCTCTTGTGGCGCTATTCTGTTCCTTGCGCATCGTATGTGGGAAACGAGTATTACCTTGTCTTATTTTGTTGTATTAACTTGTATTTCTTTACAGCTTGCAGTCGCTTTTGTGACTACTATTAATATTTATTCAGACATTACTTCAATCCATAGATGTTGGCAATTTGTGTCAGGGAGCCGTATTGCATAATTTTTGGCACAGTTACTTGACTTTGAGTATAGATGTAGAAGAAGGGTCGTCAGACAAAACCAACCCCCACCCATTAAGTTTCGTATAGTATTAATCATCAAAATTTTGTTCAAACCTTTTTTTAAATAAATAATAATACCATAAATTATCATATTTTAAACTTTTCTGTAATAAATTGAGTCTTCAAATGTTTTATTTGATGCAACACGAAGAAATGAAAACTTTAGCCAATGTTGCCCTGATGGATTTATTACAACACCCTCATTACGATAATACTCCGCAAGCGCCTGGATCTAAAGTTAAAGAACACTTGTTAACACTTTGTGTATCATAAACAATTGTTTTCAATTTTTAAATTCCTATATACAGGAATTAGTGACATAGTAATTAAGAAAAACTTGGAATGTAAATTAAGAAATTTTGTTGGAGATTTGTGCCAAGTAAACTTTCCAATGAATTTAATTCAAAAATTGGATTAAAATTGATGAATATATAATAAATGCATATTTGTATAGAAAACTATAGAACTATGATCCCCACGTGGATTGGACATCGGTTCTGATCTTGAGAGCGAATTGGTTGTGAAAGGGAGTGCGGGCATTTTGTAAAGAATAAAAATACCTATTTTTGACATCACTTGATTGATTTCCAATGTGGAAAATCTATAAACTACTTAGTGAACCGTTACATATGCCTGAAGAGGAGTCTCTTTTTACCCAACTACGGCGAAACAAGAGTAATGTAGTTAACAGTCTATACATGTAAATATGATCGCTTATATTTTGATGAATGCGATGTCAATCGTTTCATATTTATTGCAAGTGTAATAGATAATAATACATTTGCATAAATTCAATATGGTGGCTGTATTTTTTCGAACACTTCAGGATTCCTATATAAGAATGTACGTGTGTGTGTGTGTATAGTGCACCATAACCCCAGAATGCCTGAAGCAATTGCCAAATAACTTGGTACACTATTGACTGACTATACGGCGATAAAATGCTGTTGGGGTAAGGCAACCCTAACACCCCTAGAGGAGGAATGAGAAGGGGACCGCTCTCATCGTATAAATTTCGTGGATTGAGTGGTCTCCGACTCCTCGTATTTGTGAAATATAGGACCTTTGGTACTAAATCAGGGTTTCGACTTTCATAATATTATCCTTTAATGCTGTTTTAGTTTAAAAAAATATTTTAACACATATTTGAACCTTATGAATCAAGCTTTCTACCTGGAGCATGAGCTGTACCCGAAAAACACTCTAAGCTATTTACTTCACGCACAACACGCTTCACAAAATGTTCCTGACGGACGCAGTTATGATCCGATGTTGACTCGACGAAGTCTGAAGGGAGAATGATTGCTTGAGCTAGTGGCTACGAGGTCTTTCCATGTTAACTCGAGAGAAAATACTCCCGCACAAATACATTATTATTAAATTGTTCGTGTGCAAATCAAAGAATTTGATTCAAATTAAAGAATTGATTCAATGTTACATTAAAATTAATTTACATTCAGAATTTATGTGACGATTCTCCATGTAATGAATAGGTAATTATGTATATTTTATCATCATGAAATGTCTTGGTGAGAATAGAGCTCTCTAGTGGCAGATTGACATACTTAAGCCTTTTAGATCTATTGATAGTATTAAATGATATTATTAGTTTCTGGTGGAAATGCACTACTATCCTTATTGTAGGTACTTGTTTGCATCTTTTTGGGCCCAATTTTAGATTTTTTAACTTTCAATTTTTCGTAGTGGGATTTCAATGTTTTTATTTCAACTTTTATTTTATAAATATTCTTGATCTTCGTCATGACATCTCCAAAGGAAATAGAAAAAAATCTATAGACTGAAATGAAAACTTTATTCGCTGTTCAAAGTACCTTCCGGGTAGGATTTTCAATTTTCGTTTTGATATAGGTACTTAGCTCTGTCGAATTGACTAGTATTTGAAGAGGTTTGAACGTTTTAATTGCTTTCAGCTATTCAAATTTTGAACATTACGTAATAAATGTCATAATCAAAACAGTGAGGTGTACTGCACTTAAATGTTTTTCACGGGTATTTTTTATCTTCTGCAAGTTTCTTTTCTTGTTTAGAATCCCAACATTGCGTAAAACTGTTCTTGAGGTTATTTTCTTTGAAAGTTGTACAACGACATGAGTCAATTGGCTGTGTCCACCCAACAAGAAAAAATCTCAGAAATTTTAATTCACGTGCAATTCATATAGGAATGCATTAGCTGAATGTATCTTGATTTAGAGGTCCAGTGATAATCGTAGGGTGTGCTTTATCCGTTAGTACGTTTTGTGAGCTTCGTAAGTTTCCATGTACGCAACCACGAAACATTTGCTCTTGAATTCAGCGATGACGTATGATATCTAAAGTGTTGTCAAAAACAACCATTGTAAATACAAACCATGATGTTGGTCATTCTTATACTCTCATAATAGCAGGTGATGTTGACATCACAATGAATATAATCGTGTAATTATTAAGAAACACACATCATCACTTTCAGGTTGGCAATGAAGCCAAAGAATCGTCCATTTCAAACAGAAGAATAACAAACCACTTTGAATGTGTGTGCGATTATGATACTAGGATATTACTGACAAATATGTATCCTCTTTCATCAAATGATTAAATGTTTAACAAATATTATTCCCCATTCCATTCTCATTGCTCGACTACGTAAACTTACCTAGCGTCTCTCAGGAGATTTAATTGATTTCTTTCCAGTCGTTTCTCACAATTCAACAAAGTTTCATGACCATATCAGTTAGTGGAATATTTCATAATCACAAAGCAAATATACCTATTACTTAGTTCCTATCTCCAAAGCAGAAACAAAGCACCTTCCCAACCTACATTGAAAATGAAACCTCAGGTTTACCCGGCGACTTTTACGAACACTTTTGTTAGATAAATGAATTTCATTCGTAAACACCAGAACATTTGGAGATATTTTCGTTAAAGAGTGATTGGAATTTGATTGAATTTCCACGTTGCTGGGTTTCATGTTGATGCATTAGAGTAGGAGTCACCAAACGCGAGGGCGAAACTGAAAAAAAATTCTGGGTCTGAAAATTTTGGGTGGGTATTGGTGTACAATTGTGGAAAGCGATCGCGTGGCGTAGTGGTTAACAGCCTTGCGACTAAAGTCCCGTTTTCGATTCCATGCTCGTCGCCATTTTCACCTGACCGGAAGTTATCACATATCTTCTTCACATTTACGGTACAAGGAAGAAATATATGAATAAATTTAGTAGACGGCGTGCCGACTTCATTTATTACCAAGAAACTACCACTCGTACCTCAATAAACTTCATAAGAATAATAGCTATGCATTTGAAACATTAAGAGATGGTGTTGCCTAACTACCAAAGTTAACCGAAAACTGACGAAATACATATAATAAAGGCATATTATACAAATATTTGAATGCAATACAGGTTCCGAAGAAATATTAATTGTAAAGATATTTTAATGCGTAATTCTTTGACATTTTTGTTTAAACGTGAGACGTGTGAAGTTGCTTTTGGTGAATAGTGTCTCTCGACTGTGAGTCAAACATGATTTCTTGTCAGCAGAATAAGTTTACATAGTCATGAGATTGTCCGTTCATCCGCGGACCAGACAAAACCCCTTCGTGGACTGGGTACCGAAGTTTGGATACCCCTGCATTCGAATTTGGAGAAAGAATTACAAATTTTCGGAGGAGAAGAAACATATCATGGAGAAACAGTCTCTCAGGACTTATTTTTATTAATTAACAAAAATTTTCGATATCCTATTTTATCTGTAGGCTAAAAAATTGCTAATTAATATAAAAACACCGTATAGAATCTTTTTTAGTCAGAAAAGCGAGGATGTTTCTGGTTTCGGAATATTCACTGGTACGATTACTAGCATATGAGTTCGCTGACCTTAGTTCGATTCACGGCCTATTCATTAACGCCTGGCAGAAGTTAATCATTGTGGCTTCAGCAGTATGTGCAGTTTAGGCTTAACTCATCAGTTGAAACGGGTTATGTATGTTGCCAGTACTTCAAATATGCAGTTTCACAGCTTCAGTTACGAGTATACATTTTTCTCAACGTTTCTATACTATTATAAGTTTGTTTGTAAAATGTCGCTCCGGTGGCTCAGGTGTTAGCGTTCTCGCTGCTCACCAAATAATCCCGGATTCAATTCCCGGTGTAGCTCTTCACATAAATGTCCCGGTTCATATCGCTGTGACTCCAAGAAAAGGTAACCCTCTTTCTTCTATCGACCTCTACTGCTCCTAGTATCAAAAACTCTAACAATTGCTGACTACTTCTACTAACCCCTCCACGTGGGTCAAGTTGTTGGTAAACCCAGCTAAGCTGCCCACCTATACTTATACCATTCTACCCTCCTACCTCCTATCACTCCACGTAGATAAGCTTCAGTAGCACGCTACATTTCCCATTTACAAATACTACAATAAAAAAAATCCAATATATCTACTCTATTGACTTAAGTGCCATGAGGTCTCTTAATGACTTAAGGTAATATATCCGCTTTGACTGAAGTCAAGTTGCCAACTATTCACGAAACTTGGAAATATTCACGAAAGTAGTTCTAACTAATTACTAATTCATTCTAATGATTCTTTTTATATTGGATGAGAACAATTATTGAGTGATTTTAAAACGATAATAAATGTAGTTTTTTGTTTGACAAGGGTCGCATTGTCTTCTGTCACATGAGGTTGCCTTTCCGTTGGAACAGTATTATTTTGGTGAATTATTCTTGTAAATACCCCGTAAGGTATGAATGTCATTTCGTTACTATTTCCATTTGCTATGTTTTAGTAGTTTTTCATCTATATTAAGTCGATTATTTTTCCATGATAAAAAACATAAGCCCGCAAAAGTTTCTCCATATAAGCCTATAGTAATTTAAAGTCATCTTATTCAAAATTACGCGCCGTAGGGGTACGAAAATTTATCGCCAACTTGATAGGGTATGGTTCTTACCATCATTTTACTTTCTCATATACGTAGTATATAGAAAGTGTTGTAATCGTGAAAATATCGAATGCGAGATTTCGACGGAAAAATCCGTTTTGGCGACCCCTGATTCAGAAAAAGTTTTTTTCGGCGTAACGTCCGTCTGTCCGTCTGTGCGCAGCGATTCTGAGTAAACGAATGAACCAATTTAATTCTCATTTCGTATTTACGGTAGAATTTACTTGTTATCGATGCACCTGCTCTACTTTTTTAAAATTTTAAAAACAAAGGTACTTCACATGAAGGTCAAAAAACTCTTTTGAACTCGAACTATTTTCTTGTGTTTTCTGTAAGTAAAGTATAATTAGTATACATTACATCCGCATTAGCGGTTTTTCCCTTGAAAGTTTGGTATAGACGCAGTAAAATAATGTCTGCTACTCTTGCACATTAGTTTACTGTTTTAAGAAGCTTGAATAATATTTAGTAAACTGAAATGAAAGATACGATAATGATAAAATACATAGGAGGACAGCAAACGCACTGCAGATACGAAAATACATCAATTTCTGTCAACAACGAAATTTCATTTACTTAACACTTTTACGATATTTATAAGACTGATATGTCGCTATATGTTTTGAAATACTTTTCTGAATATTTATTTTACTTTTAAATTTCAGATAAAAGACGGTAATAACTTCATCTAGTCACTTTGAGCATGAATAGAGCACTTGAAGAAGACCAAAATATAGAGGACCACGTCAGAAATGACCCTTTCACTATACATTTTTTTCTCACTATATGCTGCAGAGGGAGAAACGTATATGAAAAAAAAAGTATGTACAATGGTTTTGCACCACTAGTTATTGGTGGTACTTGATCCTAGTTGCTCTGATGAATAAAATACCCTAAGTATCCGGTGGTCACTTATCCCGTCGACACGTGATCCTGGTTTACCTGATCTCGCCAAGTGTTTATTGGGTATTCACTATGGAACTCGAGGCGGGTGATGTAGCGGATAGCACACTGCTGGCATTCCAAGAGTTCCCGGGTTTGAGCCCCGGTTCGTCGCAATATTTTACCTGATGATACGAGTATAACATCGAGTACGTAGTCGGACGTTGTGAGTTATATTGAATTAGTTTGGATTAGTGCGGACAAACGTTTTCTCTAAAAAAAAAGGTGTGTTGTGTATAATATAATAATGAAAACTAGTAGACATAGATTACTAAATTCTATTTATATCGTAGAACGTAGAAGCCCTTTGCAAGTACGGCTGTTGTACTGGAGAAAATGACTCTTGGAAGTAGCAGTCTACAGCGAAATTTCCATGTTGTGCTTTAGGGTGAAAAAAATAGATCCGGTGTTAACTTAAGTGCACCATGTTTTTGATCCTACCTAAACCCGAAGTCCAATTCACATAATTCGGCTGTTATTCTGTGAAACGATATTTATTTTTATAGTTTGGCAAGGTCGAGGCAGTTGGACTTGGGAAGGAGACATGTTGGGTGTTCGGGGTTTATGGTACTGAACTAACTTTTGTCAGGAGTAGATGAAGGAAACCCCGGCGGAAAACTTCACCTAGTTGGGTTCGAACCCACGTTCTACTGATCAGCGGGATCGTGGTAACAAAGATGCAACGACTAGACCACTACTTTTTTGGGTTTTGAAGCAGAGAAAGCACCTTAATTCTTGGAATCAAAAATTACTCTTTGCCGCACTCTAAAAATAATTTTAGGTCATAAAAATACCATAAAAATAATGCCTTTATATGATTTCCAGTATTATCAGAATTTCATTTCATTGCCAAATTCAGGAAAAAAACTGTTCAATGAAGTTCGATAAAACGTTGAGGTGTTTAAAAAAGTAATTGGTACTGCAGACAGTATATCAATTAGGAACTTGGATTCTCGCAATATTAGGTGGTTATAACTGGATTCACACTGTATAATATTTTATTTACATTTTCCTTTCCTTTACTGAATAGCTTTTGCTTACTTCTTGTTTCATCCTTCAAGTGCGTGAAGTAATTGCATTTTAGCGAGTTATACGTAACTAAATAATTGCATTCTGAAGATGACAATAATGCACATTGTTTTTACACAATGTTCCAGTTTCCTCATCAGAAAATTGTGTTTGGCACAATTATAATCTCGGTATACAGGTTACGTGTTGCATGTTGTGATCAGCGAACCGTATCGTCAATTTCAGGGACGGTGAACTTCACTCTACTACTCACGCTCAAAACCAAGAGGAGGGGGGACACTGGGGCACAAAGCCCCCTCCACACACGTGAAGAATATTTGAAAAAAAAAAAATCGAAAAGAAATAAGAAAGAATGGATGTGAATGCCTTTGAAATTTCTCTGATGTCAATCATTCATACAAGAAAACAATCACGTTCGATTTTTTATTTTATTACTTTATAAATGTTGTTTAAAAATATAGTACTTTTTTTTCATTGTACTCTATAATTTTGTTAACTTACCGTTTTGAATTGACGTTAGCCCCTCGAGCTCTAGAAATATTATATGAGGTTTTCGTACTTATATCACGGAGATGAAGTACATCTACCTCATCCCCTAAAAAGACATGACGATGCCCCCTCTAGCACGAAAATTGCCCTGGCTACTCATACTTTCTCTGCGTGTAGAGATATGTCTTTTCGGTTTATCAAATGCTTTTTAGGCAAATTAATTTTGTTACGAATTAATCCTGGCCCGTCCGAGCCTGGGTTTTTCTCCAGTTTTCCTTCGCGTAAAGGCGTATTTTCTATGTTTGGGAATGTCTTTAATACTTTTTTATTATTAATCACGAATTTTTACTGCTCTTAATACCAACGATTCATTCGGGAAGAATAAATGGACAACAACAACAGGTATTTATTAAATATTTCTTATCCCCCACGTGGCCATACGTAGTCTGTAACTGCTATTATTGACAATAAAGTTTATTTATTTATTTGGTTTTTTTCGGTAGCTCCTATTCTCCAAACTCATTAAACGATTGAGAGAGAAACGTTCTCTGGATGAAAATGTGTCGTTTCGTGAAAAATAATTTCAGTGATATAAAGATTATTTAAAGTATGGTACGAGTAAATAATTAGATTCGTATGTAAGAAGTTTTAAGTCAAAAAAGTTAAGACTTATAACCTTATTATGAACGAATTTTATCTGTTATCTGTATAAACATTTTGCTTGTAATAATTTGGTACACTTGACGACGAACAAAACGTTAAGTCAAAACGTTGTTCTTTTAATCACAAAATAAATGTTATTCTCCATACTGAAGTCTAAATTCTTAAATTACTTGTTTGGTCATATAATGGACGTTATTAGTTACTACATTTAAGTTCAATGCATGAAAATATATTATGAATGTATTCATATCTATAGATCTAGTATGTTAAGGTGTACCAAAGAGTTCCATTAGCTTAATTTAAGTCAAGAATATATCAAATCCATTACACATAGATACGTGATTTAAATAGTCATCGGTCAATACTCAATGGCTATGAAATTTGTGCAAAATTTTCACGCGTTCAAGATATCGTGGCATCGTATCTAGACAAGGTATTGGTGAATTTGTTCCTGTGACGAGTGACCAGAGCACTGGTGGTAGGAAGATAAAATATTCCGCAATTATGATGCTGCTCTCGAGCGGTTTCCTTCACAAACTCAATGTTAATATTTTCTGCAGGTGAATTTCCGTGTGTTAGTTTCTCAACAGGTGTGTAAGTATTTTATCTCTATCTGCTATTCGAGTAAAAAAGTTATTTTACGTAAAAAAAGTGAAGTGGGCTCGATTCAATTTAGATTTTTAGATTTAATGTGGAACCATTCGAAAAATAACTCGTGAAACAGAAATTTAAATTGTAATCATGGATATAAGTAATGCAAATTTGAAACTATGAGTTATAGGGGATTATGTTCAAGAAATAATGAAAATTTTATAGTTACTGACAAGAAGGCGTGAAACGCAGTAATGATAGAGAACAACCAGCTTGAGAAAGCTATGAGAAAATTACTCGGGTAATTTTCAGCATTTTCGATTTGAAGCCATTTATATCTGATACTTCCCCCCTTCCCCCCCCACCCCCGGAAGAAAATTCAGGCGCTGGTTGAAAATGATTATCTCGTGTATGAGACGTGCCATACATGTGTAGTACGTGTTGTCCAATGAAATATAATGAACTTGGATTCATGCTCAAGTGAATAGATCTATCCTCAATTTCATTTCTGAAATGTAATTTCTTTCACATGTACATTGCGTTTTCTCCAAACATCACTTCAGGCGAGAGCAATTTGGCGGGACCTGTGACCTTGAAATGTAGGTCGACCCTCAAGTCTCTTGTGGAGAACCACATGACTAACCAGAGAAGACCAAATTCTGAATTTTAATGTCACATCAAGTTTTACATCCTGGTTCAATTTCCAGCGTGGCCGGAAAAAACATTTGTAGCTTTTGACATTAATGTCCCTGTTTATATAGCTGTGACTACTGAAATAGCTGACCCTACTACTCCTAGTATCAATAACTCTAAATACGTATTACTAACTACTTCTACTAACCCCTCTACGTGGGCCAAGTTGTTGGTAAACCGAGCTAAGTGGCCCACTTACTAACAATAACCCTACAACCCAACTCCTACCTCCTATCGCTCCATGTAGATAAGCTTCAATAGCACGCTACATGTCCCATTTACGAATAGTACAATGAAGAAAAAAATCTATTACTATTAGATAAAAATAAATATTTAAATATGCCAATTTTTATAAAATCATTATAGATTTCTATCAAAATAGTAGAGTAGAGGGTTTAGGTAAAGAAATCTAACGTAGTGTGATTTCAGTGTAGATTCGTTTTGTACTTTATGAGGGGAGGGAAACTAACACATGTAGGCAACGTGCTAAACCGTCACGCAATCTGAGCATCGCTGTTTGTATTTCGTCTTGATACAAAGAAGCACTTTCATATTCTGAGATGTGATGTAAATGGGTACTTAGAATATCACCTCCTCTTGCCATGTAAATTAAATGAGTAAACCAAATTAATGTTAACATTATACGTGGTTCTTACATATTACATGTTCTGGTATTACAATAACTTATCTTATCAATATTTTGCATTGTTATAATGCACATCAATTGATACATATGAACTCTCTTAAAATTTAACATTTCTAAACTGTGTGCGCGAATTATTTACAAAGGTGAAAGTTTTTTACTATTCCGTTTACAGTACTGGATGTATTGTGTTCGGTCGACTAATCTACAGTTCTTCTCGTATGACCTTGGACAAAAAAGAAGTGTAAAAAAAAACTACAAAGTCGAAAATATTCATTATACAGTATTGATTTTGTGTATTGTCCCATTGTACTGTGAGTGGAAGCATTTGTGAAGGAATATACATATTGCGTTCTTGTCATATTCATAGAAATATTTTTGCTATATTTTCATTACTCCTAAACAAAACATCAAAAAAAAAAAACAATCATACTTCAATTTATGAACTTCTCGTGGAACTCAGAATGGTATAATTAAGGTTATATTTACGGAATACGGATGTTTTCAAATTTATTACTCAACAATTTTTTAAAATAAATCGATGGTGTTTCTTATTAATCACCGTGTTAAGAAATTTTTTGTTGTTCAATTGTTATTTACACTCATAAGTATCACTGGTTTTGGATGCTGAGGAATAGGATAACATTTTACTAACATATATAAAGCAAAAAAATTAAGGAAGTTCATTATGTAGTTTTTCTGTATTTGCTTCACATTTTGATATAAATTCATGTTTCCTTTATAATATATTGTCAGATAGTTGATTAATTCTCATTGATGAAGTTCGAGGATATATTTCAAAATATGTGTCTTGTTTAGAGTTCTTTAAAATATTGCTTTGACTTACATGTATTTATTTTTAGGTTGTTTTCAAATAACGTAATAAATAGAGGGATAAATAAACCACAAACTAAACAATGAAATAAATTATAGAACTTTTGTATAGTTTTTTGGTTTTGTACATCCATGATGGTTTCATTGCTTACACACACAATCATTACGCTGCTTATTTGTTTATGATCTGTTATATGAAAGAGTTGACACAAAATCACAGAAGAACGTATTTTTAAGAATATCATAAAATCTTCGCGGGATATTTGAACACAAAGAGGAAAATCGTACAGTGAGGCAAGGACTGTCAAAATCACCTCATTATAGATGATCCGCTTATATGTTCTTTGATCAACGTGTACAATGCTATGGAGCAATACACTGTAAATAAAGCAACACACTTCAAAAGCTGCGATATTAAGGTTTATATTTTGACGTGGCTCCAAAATTGTTTCCATTCTTAACTGTTTCAAAGAGGCTTTTTTTTACGAATACTGAATTTTCTATAAATAAAACCCAATATAAGAACAACCTATGATTGTACGTTCTTTTGTTAATATAAGAGAAAATGTCTTCATTTCTCTTATTTTCTCGTATGGTTTACTCATATAGGTGCCAAGTTATAGAGGAAATAATTTTCAATATTCTCTGAAATTAAGTGGTGATGCTATTAAATTTTCTTGGGTTTCTTAATGTATGCCTGATAGTAGAACTGCGAAAAAAGTATGATCATGTATACACACTGAGTCACCAACAGGAGTGTAGTAAACATATTGTACTCGCAAGAATTGTTGAAAAATACTGGGATATTGAAAATAACGTTAAAAATGAATTGTATCTGAAACAAAAATATGAGAAAAATTAATCATTTTCATTAAAACGTAAAATATGTTTTTAAAGGATTTATCTTACTAATATATCAAATTAAGATTTTGTGTCGTGAAAAATGGTGATACACTTCGTGATTTCTCCACGTGAAGCAGAAACATTCGGAATATCATACTCTACGTTCAAATCAAATACATCGCTAGACAAATAATTTATCATATTTCAAGAAACCCGTTTTTAGATTAACAACGTATACAATTAAATCTCTTTGACAATCTCTGTTCCGTTTTCTATGCCGTTTTACACGAGAACTTTCGATCTAATACCCGTCATCTTCGGTCCCTGAATACAAATTACGTACAATATAAAATCGCTACTTACAAGACATACTATAAAAACGGGAAAGTAAATAATAAATAGAAAAATCGTTTTTGTAATATATAAAGATGTTTTCAGAGTGAGAAAAATTTGAGAAATGTATTTTAAACATATTTTCTTCTTGAAAATCAATATTTCGAACGATCCTTTCATAGTGAACTTCTACAAAACAATAGTTTTTGAATGAATAATTGAGACTAACGGCAACACCGCTACCGATCTTATTTTTTAAAAAAAACAGACATATATTTACTTAAGAACACAATTAAAAATTTTTTCTCCCTTTTAAATTTACTGACAATTGTTCGATTAAGAGATTATAATTCAGTTGTATTCTTTTATGATTTCTTTTATTGTACATAATTGTTTCATTTTTAATATTCATTGTAATTTTAATACATAAGGTTGTTGAAAATAATGAATGTATTTAAATAGGGATGTAATTTGACTATAGTAGTACCCAGCTGTAATTGATTTTTGTGAATCAAACCTGATGTGAGCTCATTGCTCTACAGTACCAATCATGCCTGATGATGATCCGCATGAGGGATTGAAACGTAATTTATTTTATTTTAGTTTAGTTTATTTTATTTTAATTGTGTTCTTAGGTAAATATATGTCTGTCTTTTTATAAAATAAGGTCGTTTTATTCGGTACAAAGTAAACATGTAGACGAAAAATATGACTATGACTTCGT